>CATIWK010073953.1:0-17410 GCA_949634005.1 Mallotus japonicus
AACATAACCACCCTGCAATACAATGAGAAACATAATTAATCCTTATCAATCATAATCAATTAATGCACGTGATTGTATACAAACACGATTGCCAAACATGATTTTGAAACAATGATATATATATAAAAAAGATGGGTTGAACTTGAAGTGCATATTTAATGAATATGTACGTTGTGTTCAATGAACTTATAGTTTTTTATTGATGAACCTATCTAGAATAACGAACTAGAGTATTAAAAGTAATGAACTTATAGCTAATAACTAATGAATCTATATTAATTTGCCACCAAGCTTCACCACTTCACTTTCATATATTCAGCTACCAATTCGCTACTATAATCAGTATAATCACTAAACTCTCAACTTCTGTGTACTACTACTAATTATTTTATATCATTTTGAACGAGCACACATAATCAGTATTAAAGGCTAGGAGTTGGGATTATTTTGAGACAATATAAGATATACTCATGATTGGCTTTACAAGAACTGACAAGTTGAGCAAAAAAAAAAAGGTCTTGATGATATCAAAACATATTAAAACTCTTCACCAATCAACAATCAAAATGGAAACAAATAAGTAATTGTTCTGTGGCAACAGGGGGCCACAATTGCCCACTAAAATTAATTCCTTTGTGCCATTTTGGGGTCAACTTGGCGGATATATATATATATATATATATATATATATATGGATTCATTCTGCTTTTTATCTGAACCTAAAGTATGTAATTAATGAATATGTATATTGTGTTTAATGAACTTATAGTTTTTTATTAATGAACCTATGTAAAATAATGAAATAGAGTATTAAAAGTGATGTATCTATAGTTGATAACTAATGAATTTTCATGATTTAATCAATGAACTTATATTATTTGACCAATTAACCTATTAATTTTTACTTAATATTAATATATTAAATTAATAATACTAATTAATATTGTTAAGTAATGAACTTTATTATTAATAATTTTTTAATTATGAAGAAATTATTTTTTATTTATCAAAAAATTATTTTTTTTTATTTTATTAATTACAGTGATTAAATTTTATTTTTATTCATAATTTTAGCCAAATAAAATTTTTATTCATTAACCTATTTTTCATCAATGATTTTCTATGTTTGGTCAAAAAAAAAAAAAAAAAGCATATCACATAGATCAAGATCATCTCATTATATCGAAAGCCTCCTCTTATATATAGGTAGAGGCAGCAAATTAATTAAATCGAACCCATGTTTATATAGAAACATAAAAGCTACACTCACAATAAAAGCACAAGCAAGTTGAACTTAGGCCAGCGAAGATATAAATATATATGTGTGCGTCACTGCACACAGAGAGAATGAATCAAAGACCTAGGAATAATAGAAATTAAGCAACAGCCACATATAATATATTGTAGAGTAGGAGTTTATATTACAGAGAAACATAGTTGTTGTTAAAAATAAAAAATAAAAAACACAGCTGTCACACACGTGTGAAACATTATTAATCTAATAGAGGCACACAATACATCATGGACAGGGTCCATGATATAATTTGCCTCACTTGTACATAGTCCAATGCTTTGGCCTTTCTACTTTCATAAATATTCAACATAAGACCAAAGCAATGATTGATGCAATCACTTGTCCATGACCGATTAGCACATGCAAACTCCAATTTCTCCATTAGTCCCTCATGCACTATTTTTTACTCAAAGACTGATTAATTTTTCTTTTGCATGGACATATCTTCCTTTGGACCAAAACTTCGAAAAGGCCATACATATTTCACCATGACCAATTAATTATCATTTGGTCTCCTTTCTTAACTTTGGATCGGCCTTGTCCACTTTTACTAGCCCTTATATATATATATATATATAACAAGAACTATGGCCGATCAAACTTCCTTGGCCAATCAATGGAACTTTCTTATGAAAATTTTTTAACTTTAAAACCTTTTAAAGCCGATTTAACAAGCATGTTAAATTCTTTTTATTTTTCAATCAGCCATGAACTAATTTTAAAGGGCTAGCATTGTACCTTTCACTTTGTATGTTGATCACCTTTGTATCTCGTCCTCTTACGTACATCAAAGTTAAAGAATGATCTCCCAAAAGGTCTCACCTCTTTATACATCCTATTGGTTATGCCCCCTTGCATTTTATAAAGCAATCGGTCATACCACTCTTTCTTTCATGCCCTATCACTTACAACTTGAGGTCCCTTTGACTCCTCTTGGTACCATAGCTCTTTAAAAATTTTGAGTTCGGGCTTATGCCCTTGCCTCTCTTTTGAAGCTCTTATTTTGAATGCCTTAAAATTTGACTGAACTTCTTTAGACCGGTCTTCAGTTCCTCTTTTTAAATGTTGGAAGGCTTCATTGCAAGTTGGGGATGTGACTACTTCTTCAATTGCCTCATTTAGAACTTCAACTTCAAGGCAAGACTAACTCATCGGTCTAGGGGTAGGCTTGAAATCAACAATAATTTTTTCTGGGACAACCTTTAAAAAAGGTTTATCAGTCTTAGGTGGCCTAGATTCATATTGATAAGGTGATGAAGCCCTATCCATCTCATTATGTTCAATAGGTGCCCCCTGTTTTTTCACCCAATCATATTGATCAAAGGTAAAACAAGTACCTGATCTCCAGGAACTTTGACCGATCAATCGCCCATCATCATTTGCCAACTTGCTATCTGGCCTCCTAAGAATTTGAAAATTTACCTTTTGAAAGTATGTGGATCCTCCTTTTTGATCTTCATAAATTCATCTAGGATCCTCTACAATCGATCTTCCTTCAAGTTCAGACACCAAACGATGTAAACTCACATTAATTTTCTCCATATGCTTATTCATTGCTTCAGATCTTTCAATGAATGGCATAAGCATCTTGGACATTTGACCGATTACATTTGTGAACCTGGAATGGTTCTTTCTTGAAAATCCACTTATTGAGAGCTCCATATGTTCGATCTTCTATGATCTTGTCTATACATGCATATAAGAGTCCCACTGGGCGTGCCAAAAAGATGTTCGGTCTAAAAATTTAGTGGATCGGGCCAAAGCACCTTTTGATTGTTTTAAGGATGGGTCCATGTGAGCCTGATCACAGTTACACAGAAGAAATGAGGTAGAAAAGAACAATAGGTTTTGTTGTCAGCTCAGGGTGGCAACAGGGGCAAGAACAAGTCAAGTCTTTTCTAACTTGAATGAAATGAATCAAACAAGAGTTGGTTTCACTGGGAAACCTGATAACTGGGATCAAGATAGATAGACGCAAGGTCTGATAAAAAGAGAATTGTATTATTGATTTGTTGAAATTGTTGGGGACCTTTTACAATGCAAGAGCTTTGGCTTTTATAAGTCCTAGTGCTCGACCATACAAGGAAATAATTAAATTTGAAGACTTACCTAAACTAGACTTTAGGAAATAAATCATAATCAAAACATTCCTAAATTGTAATAAGGTAATAAACTAAACTTAAGGAAATAGGAGACCTTCCAAGAATAGTCCACCAGTCATATTACCAAAAATTCCCTTTCATATAAATGTGTGGGCCTTTGAGAGTGAGCTGGACCTGCTGAATAATGAATCCATCTTTTGAAGTGCATTAGACCTGTTGAGGGCTTCTGATAAGAGCTTGGACCATTTGAACCGGTGCAAACAGAAAATAAATATAAATAGAAAGTAAAAATGCAATACAAAAGAAACTATTTAAGTCAATTTAGTATTTAAAGCAAGCAATATATATACTTTTAACATGCAAAATTTGATAGATATATTATTTAAAAATTATTTGCTGCTCAGTTAATTAATTAGAAACTAAATAATAAATTAATAGAAATTAAGAAGTGGAGAAAAAAAAAATTAATAGTATGTTGTTAGACCATTTTATTACTTGTTAACATCCTAACTTAATTCTTCTTACAAAAAAAAAAAAAGAGTTATCATCTACAAAATTTTTAAAGAAATTTTAATATTATTTGAAGTGTAAATCTTTAGAAAAAGATTTTTTTTCACCTTTAATTTTTATACAATTAAACTCTGGCACTTCTCTACTTTTATTCTTTTGTATTTAACTTTTAAATTTTTATCTTGAATCTTTTTCACTTTTCAATTTATACTTTTTAATTCTATTTAACTGATAAGTAAACAAATAGAAATTTAATTTCAAATTATTTTAAACACATAAAAGTTTGAAATTAGCTTCAAAACAATATAAATAGAATTAAAAATTAATATCAAAAAAGTAAAAAAAAAATATATATATATATTTTTAATCATATTATCCCTCCCCCCTGTTTTTTTTCGAACCATCACATATTACATATTATCCCTCCCCCGTTGTAACTTTGGCAAAAATGGACCAGCTGAGTAGTTGGGAACCTATGCCTTGCTTCCTCGAATTTATTACATATTTATTAACAAGCTTTGGACAGTAGATGAAAATGAGATTAATTAAAAGCCAAGGCAAGTATCTATCATGATGCTGGACGTCCCTTAATCGAACTAGTCAAGAACGTCTGCATGGTAATCAAGATTGTTTGAACCAATAAAGAATGTTATCATGAGCATGTACTTGTTGCCATGTGACTGTTCACATGCTAAGAGTTTTCAACTTTAATTGCCTTAAAAGGAATTATTTTCTGTGAAGAATGATGAGTTTGCCATTGTTAGCAAAGAAAAAGAAAGAACTGGGTGGGTATCTGAAATGGGAGAAAATTTTGGTACACATATCAAATAATCAAAGACTTCAGCAAACATTGGTATTCAAAGCCTAAACAAATGAAGATATGTTTACCTTGACAACTCACAGACAAACTGCATTGCTCGAACAAATTACAGAAAAGGCTTTAATTTACAGTTGTCCATGGGATCAACTGCCGTCCTTGAATCCGCCATGAACAAAGACTGGATTTTGGTCCAACTTTTGACAGATAGAATGAATACCACATGCATGGTTAGGTATAACTCAACAACGAAAAGTAATATGACTTTTTAAAATCCTTGTATGTAATAACTTAGCCATATATTGAATTCCATCCGTTTTGCACATAAAGATCAGGCTGAATTTTTGAAATGAAATAAATAATTAAAATTCCAGTTCAAAAAAATAAATAAACAATTAAAGTTGCTAGCTAGACTCATAAATCTGTTGGATAGATACTCTTGTCTTTCCTTACTCTACTGTTGATAGATTGTAAGTTGGATGTTACAGAACCAGCAGCTTCTACTCTGTTTTTGCATTAATGTATTATATATCCCCGTTAGACTGCAGACAGCCAACACAAGGACCCCATTGCACTCGCAAAGTCAATGAAGAATGACTGCACAATTTTTTGTTCCTTGTCATGATATAGCTGTCGTTCAAAATATCAGCCTCATTGAGTTGATAGTTCACTAATGGATTACCCTACTATTGCCTATTTCGTGTAGAAGATCCAATTCAGCTCTCTTTCCCTTCCCCTGAACTAAAAGCACAATTATACAACAGAGTTATTGCTCATCTGAACTGTCCACATAGAAGTGGTAATTTCTTCCTTTCATGTACAACAAACTAGTTATGCGGTTAGGAGGCAAGAATTGAATGTGGATCCGAAAGTATGCATAATATATGTCCCTATTCTTTACTCTATGCATTATAGTAAATATTGATTGTTGTGGTACAAGACAATAACTAAGGCATGGCAATATGCTGGTCCACTTCACTATCCTCCATCAATACAGTTTCTTTAATCTCTTGTAGCATCTTTAATACTTGCCACATAGTGGGCCTCTGCTCCGGCGAGGTCAAGCTACAAGCAATAGCAACCTCAAGAAGCATCTCTAGTCTACCATCTTCTCCACAATCATCTTCCCTGGCGGACCTTACCCAATCCATCATATCATCAGGAACTAGGTAAGGGAGCTGGGACGGAGGCTTCCCAGTTAAAAGCTCTAACAAGAGAATTCCAAAAGAAAAGACATCAGATTTAGAGGTTGGCAGGTGATTTGAATTGCGAGTTTCTGGTGCTTGGTATGCGATGGCATCTGGGTTGTCCTCATCCTCTAGTATTGATATTGATGGCGGTGAAGTAGCGAGAAGGGCAAGGCAGTAGTCAGCAACACATGCTTCAAAATCAGGGCCAAGAAGCACATTTGATGACTTGAGATTGCCATGGACAAGCCTCCAAGCCTGGTGAATGTAAGAAAGGCCTTGTGCTACGTCCTCAGCTATCTTTAAACATGATGTCCAGTGGAGTGGTTTTGCTCTCGTTGATTTTGATCCTGCATATATGCAAAGAGTAAGACTTTCATATTACAACGAAAAAGAAAAATTCAAAGATTTTGACCCTGGGTCAATTCTGACTAGTGATTGAAAAAGAACTTATCCACGTGCACCGCGCGTAGCATGGTGCGCGTAGGCCCAGCAAGCATTATATACAGACAAGACTGCAAGTGGGTCCTTTTGTACTGAATTTAGGCAATAGCAGTGGGGCACACAGGCACAAGCTTGTCAGTCGAAAGTTCACATACACGAATGGCATATAGTACATTCCACGCGCTAACCAAACAACAGGATTCTATTATGCTCGCAACACGTTACGTAAAATGACCCATCAAATCAAAGAATACGAAAGTGCTTCACTTAATTAATAAATAATTCTTAAACAATGTAAAACCACAAGAAAATCACGCTAATTCCCAACGTCATTTCAGTCCAGCAGCGAGATTCTTGGTGTTGATGCCTCGGTGGAACGGAAAAGTAGTATGAAATCTAGTTAAACGAATATTACGAAGACGTATGATTGACACCGAGTCAGAGTCAATTACAGTATATTATAATGGACTGAGTGAGTGAGTGAGTTAGTATTGTAGTTGAACTCGCTTACCGTGAATGAGAGAGAAGAGGCTGCCGTTGGGCTGGTAATCGTAGACGAGGAGCCTTTCTTCTCGGGCTTGAAAATAAGCCCTTAAAGGAACTAAATTTGGATGCCTGAGTCCACCTACTGATTCCATGTGCCGCTCAAAATCGTCTTTGCTGTTGCCCTGTAATCTACTAGCATCGAGCCTCTTTACGCACACGATCAGACGGTTATCTAACACCGCTTTGTAAGTGGTCCCCATTGTTCCCCTGCCCAGCAACTCAGCCGAAGCTCTCATCAGCTGATCCAGCGTGTAAACCTGTGCCTCGCCTGCACAGAAAACTAGACTCCCGCTCTTCCCTACTTGCAGCCCTTGCACTCGCTTCACCTTCTCTTCTAACTCATTTTCTTGCTGGTCTATTTGCATCACCGCCGCTACATCTGCCGGAACTGCCCCGGAGCTGTCAGCTGCTATTATTGCAGCCTTTGATTGCTTTTTTTGATTGTTTCTCTGCTTTCTCACTGCCATAACAAAGCAGATAAGCGAACCAATGAGAACGAACACGCCGGATGAAAAGCCAATGATGACCACCGCCGACGTCTTGTGTTTGGTTTTGGAGTTGGGTGGTTGTGAGTCAAACCCGTGTAAATCGGCACTCTGACCAAGTGCAACAGTGGGCGGGGGTGATGAAGACCCCAATGAGGACGATGGGCCGAAGAACGGGGGACTAGGACGGCATTCTTTGTGTATGATCTCTCCGCAGAGATTAGGGTTGGACAAAAAAGAAGAAAGATCAAAACGAAGTAATGTAGGAGTAACTGGAATGGCACCAGTGAAATTATTGTAGGAAGCATTGAAGGTTTTAAGAGATGACTGGTTTAACGGAGGAATGGTGCCGTTAAACCAGTTGGAATCGAGACGCAGATAGTACAAACGGTCTAAAGAGTTTAGCCAGGTCGGCATTGGTCCGGTGAGTTTGTTATGGGAAAGATCAATAGTACGGAGTCTGTGAAGGGAATGGATTGAAAGAGGGAAAGGACCTGAAAAGGAGTTGCGATCAAGAAATAGGGATTTGAGGTTGAGAAGCTTCGATAAATCAGGAATGGGACCGGTGATGGAGTTGTTTTGGAGACTGAGGACACGGAGCTGATCAAGGCGAGAGAGTGTGTCAGGAGCGAAAACGCCACCGAGACCTAAGTTTTGAAGAACAAGACGGACGACTTTTTGCTGGAAGCAGGTAACTCCAAGCCATTGACAGAAATGGAAGGAAGTGTTTAGAGAGTAAGGGAGAGTATCGTTCAAATCAACTTTGGACTTGAATGCGAGAAGTGCAGCAGCATCAGGTGGCGGCACTGCTGCAGAAGAAGTAATCATGGTGGAAAATAAGAGGAAAAGGAAGGCATTTGATAGGAGAAGATTAAGCATTTTTTTTTTTTTTGTAAATTTTTGAACGCTGAAACCGAACAAATGAGCTAATGTCTATGATCAAGTAATGCTGCCGAAACGCATAGGGTCATTCTCCGATGGATGGGGTAGCAGAGAAAAGGAGAGGAGAGCGCAGGAGTCGAAGAAAAGGGGAATGAGGGTGGATGGTGATGGGTGAAAAAGGCCGATGCGCTCCGTGACAACGGATGTAAGAACTGAGAAGAAGCAGCTGTCGGGTCTACGCCTCAGAATCACGTGAAGGAACAGAAAGCAAATAGAGGATGAGTTAAAACTATATATCTATGTTTTAACTATTTATTCTACCCATAATTTTAAATTATTGGTACTGTTTTTTTTTTTTTATCTCAAATGCTAATTAGTTGTTGTTCAAAAAAAAAATGCTAATTAGTTTGGTCAAAAAAAAAAATGCTAATTAGTTTGGTCAAAAAAAAAAATGCTAATTAGTTGTTCAAAAAAAAAATGCTAATTAGTTGAAGTGAATAATATATATATATATATATATATATATATTTGTTCTGAAGGATTTTTACCCATCTCCTCTATAAATTTGGCAGCTGTGACTGGTGGTGCGTGGTGGTCTGTTACAGTTCCTGTAAGTAAATGGTTAAAGAATCTATCTATTTATCTGCCTGTAACACTGAGTCCCATTTTCTAGTGCTTTTCAAAAAATTCTTTGATTTTGCCTTTCTTTTGCAGGAGAGAATCCATGTGTGCTGCAAGCAAAAAATTATACTTTTTGACTATGGTATTGGACGGTGTAACATGTGAATTTATAGTTGAGTATCAAGAGAGTATGAACTAGCAGTGACCCCTCCAACCAAAGTATTGACCATCAATACTTGATTGATTGTTAGGAGAATATATATATATATATATATTTTTTTTTTTTTTTTTTTTGGTCATAGGGGAATGGGGGATGGGATGGGGTCTCGAACCGGAGACCCCCAGGTGCCCCTACAAAGGTGGCCAGGCACGCGGGGGCAGGAGAATATATTTGTTGATTGATAAAGGGTTCAAATATGAAATCCCTGATTTAGGCATAAGTTATCATGTCAGGCATCGCTGATGATTGAAGAAAGGTACTTTACAATCATCATCACTTCACTAGCTGCATGGCTTCCCCATGACAAAAGTACTCGTGAACTCATATCATACATGCCTCCAACTCATCATCGAAATTGGTTCAATTTTCCCTCAACATATGACCATTATTATATTGGTAAAAAAAAAACAGAAAGCCGTTAGTATTTTATGGTTATACGATTATGGCTTGTGGTTGCACAGGACCGGTAAGCATTTAGAACAACAGCTGAGGGTGTGGCTCATGTACTGCATGCAAATTGAGAGGGGCTGGATTGGATTATCACAATAATCATAATACAAATGCGAGACTATTATATATACCCCTCACTCAGGCTGATAGCGCAGGTGATTAAGATGTGGAGAAAATAATTAAGCAGGACCATCAGCTGCCTCTCCACATTTCAGGTCCGTTATGGCAGCAGCATTTTCAGTTGAATTGTAGGGGATTGGCTCAATATGCAGCCCTTCACTGGCAGTTTTCATCCTTTACTAGGAAATGCCAATACCACTTTTGCAGCAATAAATGAGTGACAAAAATGGAAGACTCTTGCGCACTACTTTTTAATAAAAATAGCAGCTAAAATACATAAAATTAATATGTAATTAATTTATACATACTAGCTAGAATCAAGCTCTCTTCAACAACTTTTTCAAAAACAAAAAACAAAAAATTCAATTCAACATTATAATTTTCGAGTTCAAATATTTATTTATGTTACTGTATATGTATATTCTGGCCCAAACTACTGAAAGGGGGCTTATGCAAAGTATTGCATTACAAAGGCCATTTCTTTTTCTGGGTTATCATTGGAGTATGACAGAAAGGCTCAGGTCAGGACCTTGTCTCGATGAAGTCAGCTGGGCCTCATGCTCTTGGTCTAACTCCGGATCAACAAGAACTAGTTGATTGATAGATAGTTCATCAGCGACAGCAGTAGCCAAGAAACACAAATGACAGAAAAGTTTGACATGATCTCAACAAAGAGTGGAAAATCCTCAATATTATTTGCACTATTTCATCTTTTCATTAGGTAGAAGTGAAATTATTTTTAGAATCAAATCATAATACATTTTTTTATCTTCTTTTGAACTTGGCCTCACATATTTCAAAATTAAAATTTGATTAAGAATGTGACTCTGATAAAACTAGATTAACATAGTCATCTTTTTTTTTTTAACACATAATTTACATCTGGTGTTTTGGAGCTGCATCCTTTTATGGGTGCCTCCACTTTCAATTTGATGATAATTATGCTCTCTATGTACATGAATGTGTACACAGTCTGCAGCTGTTCCCTTTCCTGGCAGCTTTTGAAATATCAGGATCCACTGACATCCTAGTAGTGGATGACTGCTGCTATTTTATTATTACTAAAGTCTGATATTTAAGTGTTAATTATTGTGCAGAAGCTATCTGTGAGTCATCTGTCTTCCATTCACATTCAGGGAAAGATTTTTCCTAAAGATTGCCTAGCCCAATGAACTTCGTTGTCTAATTAATCACATTTTAACTTGGCAATTAGTCAAAACTAATATGGCCAATAAGAGTAGAGGCTAGTTGGCCATGTTGGCCATCACAGTTTTATGACAAAACTCACCAGCAATTTACATGTTCTACTTGAGCTATTGATATATGGAACATTCTTAATACCATGAAAATATATTATAGAAGAACTAAAAGGAAAGGGTGTAAATTTAAAGGCTAGTCCAATGAAATATTCTTGAAGAGCTTATCATGAAACACAGCAACACCCACTTTGGCATCAGCACAGCAATTCTCCATTAAACAATAAAACATAATAAAACCAAGAACAGTGACCAGTGACAGGGCTGTGCATAATGAAGCATACTTTCTTTCTTTCTTTCTTTCTTTTTTTTTTTTATCAGAAAGTATTTATTCATTAATGGCCCACTTCTTGAGCTGGAACCACACAGTTCATCGTAATGTGGGTTAGTTCAGCATTCCTCTTTACCTTTCAATCTCAATTTGGAATAGGGTTTGAGAGGCAGTGCCCCAGATGAAAGATGCTTGCAGCAGCTACATGTGAAAATAGCAATACAAAGAAGCTGACCCCATTCACACCTCTCAGTACAGACAAATTTTGGGACCCTAACTTTTGGGGAAAATTATTAAAAAAAACAAAAAAAAGTTACCCAAGGCGTGCCTATTGATTCCCCATTATATGCTCCTCCATTATCTTGTAAACTCAAAACATATTGCAAATTTGGCTGGATCATCAAGAAGCATAAATCTTACTTAATGGTTGACAGTTTTAGTCCCTTTTTTTCTGTAGCTATCTTGTAAAAATGAATTGAACATGTAATGAAAAAGCAGCATGAATATGTAATGTTCCATAACTCGAGTGAAAGAATTAATGGCTATTTATGCAAACAATATCTTGAACATAAGGAGCAAATTGAGGCCTAGCAGAGTGGTCAAGGAGAGGGAGCCATTTCAGGAATCATAGAACTTAAAGGAGGCTTACAAGGAATATAAGTGTAAGACCACATGTTCGGGCAGAATTTAGGGTGTGCAAAGAAATTTGCACAGTCCATTACCGATCTTTGAAAGGGGAGATCAGGAATGCAGTTATTTCGAACATCAAGCACTCCTTTAGCGATCAAAATCCTGCACCAAGGCCCAACTGTTATGAAATAATTATCAGATAGAGACAAGTTAACCAAATTTTCCAGCTTGCAGACCAACTCTGGCACCATGCCGAACAACAAATTGCCAGCAAAATTAAGCTGCTCCACCTTCTCTAAGCAAGCCAATGATAAGGGTAATGGACCAGTTAACTGATTGTTGCCTGCATCAAAAACTGTAGCCTCTTTCAGAAGGCCAATTTCATAAGGTAAACAACCTGTTAGCTGATTGTTCAAGAGCAGAACCTCAGTTAAAGAAGAAAACGCCTTGAAGATGCCTCTTGGTATTGGACCAATGAATTTATTGTTGGCTAAGGTGAGATAAAGAATGTGAGTGTTTATTATGTTGTCAGGCAAACTCGTCATGAAATTGTTGTTGTTGAGAAAGAGAGCATCAAGTTCTTGTGTAAAAATTTGAGGCGGGATTGACCCAGAAAAGAAATTGAACCTAATGTCCAAGAATGTTAAGCTCTTCATGCCAAGGACAGCTGTAGGAAATGGGCCTGAAAATTGGTTGTTACTGATGTCAAGCTCGTAGAGATATGGAAGCTTGGCAATATTTGGCGAGATGGTACCGGCAAAGAAATTGGAGTTTGCATGAAAAAGTGCAGTATCAGGAAGCTGATCAAGAAAACCATCAAGAGTAGGAGCAGCAAGTTGGAAACCATTGAAATCGATAGAAGCAACAGCTATGGCAGACTTGTTGTCCGGAGGATTGTCGCAGAAGAAGCCTTTGTAGCTGCAAATATCCGAGCCAACCCAAGTCTTAGTGATGCCAAGCGGATCAGAGGTGATGAGATACTTGAACTTTTGGATGATTGGGTACACCACAGCCAGCCTTTGATCAAGAAAGACCAACAGCTCTGTTTTGAGAGGCAGAGATGGTGCTGGTGATAGAGGAACTGGTAATTTTGGACAATCTAGTGTAATGGGTATGTTATGATTCTTGTAATTTTCATTCTTGCAGTTGCTCTTGCTTGAGCTTTTTCCTCTGCTACTAATGACAAATTCTAAAGTTTCTCTGTTGGTGTTAGTTGCTACAGCAGTGCTGTGAATGGAAGCAATGAGGATTATGAAGAGGGTTGAAACCACTGATCTGGTGGACATTTTTAAATGGCAGAGATGACCGTAAATTGAACGATATATATATGATATGGTAAAGAGGTGGCCAACAAGAGCAAGTGCCAGGACCAGGAGAAAGTGCACTGGAGAAGGGAATGAACTATTATACAAGATTGCCACATCCAGAATCATCTCTAGTTGTTCTTACCTACTTCAATATTATTCTTTTAGGTTCCAACCATAAAAAATGACACATTAATTAGATTGCTTAAACAATCTCAAAGTAAACAGCATTAAAAAAAAAATCATAATTGTACCATAATGGTGCAGGCATTAACATTAAACTCGGTTTTTATTTTTTTTTTATTTTTCCTTTTATTTAGATAAACAAAACCTTAACAAAGAAACATTAGTCACATAATTATATTTCAAATTTTAAAAAAATATTTCTGCTCCTCCAATTATCTTGTCAAAAGGGGAAAAAATAAAGTCAACTTTTGCCGGTGGATTCCAATTTCCATTTCCTCTTGACGGCAATAATGCATCCAACTGGATAGTGTTCTGGTCTTCTATTACTTACAAAACAATGATTACTTTGTTTAATGATTTTAGGAAAAGAATAGGTTTTATTTTCTTCATCAAAATGAACCTGTGTGCTTTAGAAAAAGAAAACCTCTGGGTCAAGCTCAAAACCCACTGGCAGAGAGTCCTGAACTGGGCCCAAGTGATAAAATGGATCCCGAACAATGGTTGGATATATGAGCTTTGAGGCCTGCTGTTATTGGAAACAAAGAATAAAAGAATGAGCTATTCAACTTCAACAAGAGAATAAACCAATTGGATCCATATTGGTTTCATCACGATTTAGAACGAGCTGACCAACCTCAGCATTATTTTGTTCTTACTGAACGATATATAATAGTAACAACCACTAATAACAGGAAAAACTTGTAAAAAATTACAAATGAAAACTGCAGAGAACATCATATTACATATATAAAGCTCCTCTGCGCAGCTGCACGTCCTATATACTCTATAATCTATATTTATACTAAAACAAGCAGCATTCAACACAGTACATACACAATGACAATCTTATTATTTGAAAACAAGAATTCATAATCAATCCACTCTGCACGTACCGTACATTAGTGGGGAGGTTTTTCCAGGGCTTTATAGGACTGTGGTGCAGGTGCTTCATCTACAGTTGGAGCAGATCTAATTTTCATGGAAGAAGCAGGAAGAGTGCATGGAACAAAAGAAAAGCTACTTTCCCGAGCACAACTTCTAGACCGTGCGTAAAACCTCGCACATTCAGCTGCTGGCCTTTGATTAGGTAGACCCATAATGCAGTTCCTGTTCACATTAAGTCTTCTTGCTCTTATCAGAAGCCTGCACTGAGGCCCAACTTGGGTGAAATAGTTATGAGTTAGTGTAAAATTGAATGCATTTGGTAGCCTGCATAAAACCTCAGGTATTGCTCCATAAAACATGTTATGGGCCATGTTTAAGTACTGTAATTTCACCAAGCAACCAAAAGATTGTGGGATCGGGCCGGTCAATAAGTTGGTGCCAACGTCGAACACTGTTGCCTTCTGCAAGTATCCGATTTCGAATGGTAAGCAGCCGGTGAGCCTGTTGCCTAAAAACAGGACCTCTGTTAGTGTATTCCAGGCTCGCCCGATGCTTCTTGGGATTGGTCCTGTAAACTTGTTGTTAGCTACTGTGATGTAGAGTGCTGGAGTGTTGCCAAAGTTAGAAGGAATTGCACGATTGAACTGATTATTGTTTATGAAAAGAACGTCAGTGTCAACGTTGAACGCCTGGCCTGGGACAGAACCGAGATAGTTGTTGAACCGAATGTCTATAAAGGTTAACTTCTGGGCATTAAGAACATTTGTTGGAAATCCTCCCATGAACTTGTTGTTACTCAAGTCAAGCTCGTAGAAGTAACGTAACTGATTGAGGTTCTGATTAATGGGGCCGCTGAAGTTGTTAGAATTTGCATGAAAGATGGCTATATCAGGCAAGTTCATGATGAAGCGATAGAAATTCAAGTTGCCACCCAGTCTTGCACCATTGAAATCAATAGCAGCAAGGCCAGTAATGTTCAGATCAGGAACAGTGTCGCAGAAGAATCCTTTAAAAAGGCAGTAATTATTGCCGACCCATGTCACACTGTAGCCTTGAGGATCAGATGTAATATTTCGTTTAAGTTCCCGAGTGATGGCGAGAATTCTAGCTCTATTAGCTAGGGGTCCAGGATTGATGTCGGGTTGGCGTGGCATGAGATGCCTTGAAGGAGGATAAAGTGGTGGCCGAGGGCGGACACGTGGGAAAGGAGTAGGACGAGGTGGTGTTGAGATCGGAGGACATGTTTGAGCAAGAGAACCAGAAGAACATGTGTGCAGGATTAAGATAAAGAGGAGAAGAATGGAGGACATGGCTAGCTTCATTTGAAGAGTGGTGTAGGATGTGGTAGGAGCAAACATATGGCTTACTTATACAAATATGTTGCTCGTTGCTTACTGCTTAGAAGCATCTGTTCCTTTCTGATTAGGGTGGTAGGTACCATCTATATTTTATTATTTTTTATATAATTATTTGTCTTGTCCATTAATAATAAAAGTTCTGATTAATTCGAATCGGATTAAATGGATTTTGTAAAAGGTAAAACTCTTTCAACTTTTATTTTTTCATATATAAAATTTGAATTTAAAATTTTATATAAGAGAAGCACTTGAATTTATTTTGTTTTTCTTTATTTGAGTAAATTTCAAAATTCAATATTCTAATGGTCTTATATATAGGCAAAGAAATTGAGACATGTTTATTATGGTACCATTAAGACCGGTAGGAAATTAAGATATGCTTATTAGAATTTAATCCCATGGGCAAACATTAAATCATTAAACTAGTGGAACAGCGATAGAAATGAGTTAAAAGGGACTGAACTGTACAAGTTGATGGGTCTTCAGGTCTTGGTCTAGCATATACGTACATTTCCAATTAGCTCAATGACTCAGTTGCTCACTTTTTTCTCCTGTCTTTTCAATGAAATCCCACCGACAGTAAACAGTATCCATAAGCAGAGTTTTTCTAATGGAAAGAATGAAGTGTAATCGATCTTTCACCACTATTTCTTGAAAGATATGCAAATCTTCAGCCTCAATTATTAGGCGGAAGTATTGCTTACGATAATAATCGTTTGATAAAGAATGCAACATTTTTTTTTTTTTTTGATAAATATATCGTCTGCTTTTAAAGAATGCATCATATAGAGCTGATATGTGCGAAGCCATGAGCATTTCTAAAAGCAAAAAGTATTAAAGTGGATTAAAGCACTAGTACTAGTTTCCTATCGATTCCTGTCTTGAGCTTGGCTTAAAACAAAGACCTGAACACTAAAATGCTTGTTGATTGGATGAGGGGTCAGGGAATAAAGGGGTAATTTTCACTCAGTGTCCCTGAAATTCTAACCAAAATTCACCACCATTTATACATTTAATTTGTCATCTAAAAACTCCCAAAATTTGAATTTTAATTATATTAAAATTCTTTTTACCTTTTTCGGCCTTAAAATTTGTAAATATGTTGACCTGTATTTAGTACATTTTAGTTTTATTATGTCAGTATTTCACATTGTGTGAGTACATGTCAATATAGGGGCAATTTTTAAATTGAAAAATGAAAAAAACAGTTTAGTAAGATTAAAATAATATTTTAGAAGTTTTAAATAATAAAATGGATATTTCTGATTAAAAAATTAAAAATGGTGAGTATAAATTATTCGAAAATAAACATGGTTCAGTTGTGTCAAACAAAGTAACAAGGACAGAGAGAGAGAGAGAGAGAAATGTGAAAATAAATAAGAGCAAGATAAATAATATTTTAAAAATATAAAAACAAAAGTATGAAAGAAGTATATAAATATTAAAAATATAATGATATACAAATTTTATATACAAGTATTAAAAAATTTTATTTTTTACTATCAGGATAATTATAAATTATTTTATTTATTTTAAAAAGAATATTTAAAAAAAAGAAAGAAATATGTGTTTAAAATGAAATATATTGTTTAAATTTTTAAATTTGTAAGGGATAACGACTTTTTTAGGCCTGGAAGTAATATATTTTTTACAATTAAGTCCTGAATGTTCAATTTGTAACAATTGAGGACTAAAAGTTTTTAAAAATTTAACCGTTAGTCCTATCCGTTAAATGTAACAGAAGCTGCTGACGTGGCAACAATTTTTGCCACCGTGTCGTCCACGTACTCACCAAATTTTTTATAATTAAGTCCTGAATGTTCAATTTGTAACAATTAAGGA
>CATIWK010073988.1:0-25043 GCA_949634005.1 Mallotus japonicus
CATCAAGATCATAATATTTTGGTGAATCACAACCATATATTGTTGATTTAGATAATATGATGAAAAATTTGCAAGATGATTTTCCAACAGAAGAAAGTTAAGAAGCTTGTATGGAAGAATTTGCAACAAATATTCCACAACAAGGTGAAGAAAAAAAATTCATTCACAATCGGATATTTTCAAAGTTTATTTTAAGCAGTAAAGAAATGCAGATAACAATTTTGTTGTAATTTATAATTATTGTGGACAAAATTACAAATTGAAAAGTAGAGGTGGTTATTGAACATTTAAGGCATTTGATGAACAAAACATTCAACACAAATTGGTGTTAAACAAAGACAAACACAAATTAGTGTTAAACAAAGACAAATGCAACATCCTATCCTTCTTCGTCTCATTATTTAAATATAATGATGAACAAAATAAATTAGAATTAGCTAGAATGATTAGTATAGAACATTTATTTTTTAGTTTTGGTGAAAAAGTTGGTTTTGTTAATTATTGTCAAAAAGCACTAAATCCACAAACTAAACGTGCCTAAAAATATATTAAAACGTGCATTATTTAATTTATATAAACAAGAAAAAAAAAAGAATTATCAAAATTATTTATGAATTTTAATGGACGTATATGCATTTTTTAGTGATATTTGGAGTGATCATTGGCAAAATCACTCATATATGGGAATAACTTGTCATTAGATTTACAATGAATAGTTATTACAAAAAAGAATTATTGCATTTAGAGTTTTTGATGACCGGCATACCGCTAATAATATTTTTAGAATAATTAAAAATATTTTAGAAGAATATTTTTTAATTAGAAAATTTTTTTCAATTTCATTTTATAATGCTGCAGCAAGTGCCGCATCAATTAGTGATCTCCAATTTATTTGTCAACCAAATATCGGAGAAATTTTTTTTCATGTTAGATGTGCATGTCATGTTTTTAATTTATGTGTACAAGATGGTTGAAGATCATTGGATATGCTCCTATCACCAATTAAAAAAGTAACTTTATTTTTATGAACACATCCACAAGAAATGAAATTTTGGGGAAAATTTTGCAAATAAAATGATAAAAGACCAAAAAAATTTTCAAGAGATGTTCTGACTCATTGGAATTCAACCTATGAATTATTAAACGAGTCATTTGCATATAAAGATTTATTGTGCACATTTATTTCCAATAATACGCATCAACTTAATTTATATCCACAAAATTGAGAGGTTTGCACAAAACTTTTAGATATTTTAAAAGTTTTTAATGATAAAACTTATGATTTAAGTGATGTTTATTATCCTACATCACATTTATTATTACTTGAATGCTACAGTATTGTTGGTGCAATACAAGAACATGAAAATGATATTATTTTAAAGAATCAATTTTAATAATGAAAATAAAATGGTTAAATTATTTTAAATTCATTACGTTAATTAATCTTATTGCATGTGTTTTTTTATCTTAGAATTAAAATAGATGACTTATATGATTATTTAAATATATATTATGGATGTTTAGGTATTATGAAAGATAATGATATAGATATAGAATCAACAATTAATAATGTTAGAAAAATATTAGTATAATTATTTAATGAATATAAAGATAATGTAAATATTGGTTCTTCTTCTTCTTCTTCTTCTTCTTTTCCTACTAGTCAAGTGGGAGATGAAGAAGAAAAATTAGTATTACTGATCGGGTCTTGTTGTAAAGACAAACAAGACCTCGAGGATCATCCGGTTTATCTCCCGAACTTGACATTCATTTAACAATTGTTTTTGAGTTTGGTGATAACAAATCCGGAAAAGATTTTATGGTCCTTGAATGGTGGAGTCAACACCAAAATATATTTCTAACCCTTGCACTAATTGCTAAATAAATTTTTCAAGTCCGGTTTTAACAGTAGCTGTTGAGCAAGCATTTAGAGCAGGAGGAAGTATTTTTTGGATGAGACTCGATCATCCATGACTCTCGAATCACTGGAGGCTCAAACGTGCGTGGATGATTGGTCAAGAGCGGCATTAAGACAACAAGAAATTCAAAGAGATGAAAATGAAGATTTATTTGACTTCACAACCGATGGAGGAATGGGAACTTCAACATCCGATGTTGGAAGTGATTAATTATTTAAGGTAAAAAGGGTTCTAATTTTTTTTTAAAAAAGGTAAGAGAACTACGTAGCCTTTGATTCCTCTATACCACAAGAAGATACATAGGCAACTTAATTGTGAACCAGCCCTGTGTCCGGTCCGGTCTGATTCCCCTAACCTTGGAATCGTGAACCGGAACTGACGGTTCCAGAATCGTGTCCAGGTCTAAAAATGGGTATTAGGAAAATGAAATTATGGTTGCAAAAATGTGAAAACAGGTCGCTAAAGATAATTTGCAAATGGAAAATGTCAGTCACATGAGGTTGTTATTGGCTCCGTCACAATATATATTTTATGACCTGAAAAATTCAATGGTCGCAAATATTTTTTGCGAAGGGTCGTATTATGATCGCTAGTAACAAATATTAGTAACCAATTTTTAATGTAATTGCGACTGTTTGCCATTCGTTAAAAGACAAGTAAGTGTGAGAAAATTCATTATTTACGACCAATTTGGGTCTTGCAATTGCAACGATAATGCAACCTTTAAAAATATATACATATATTATATGTTTTTTTCTTTTGCAACCAATGAATTGGTCGCTTTAAAAATTAAAATTTGATTGTAATTTTCAAATTTGTTATAGTAAATTATTGACTATTTATAGCCCTTATTTTCATTCATCACAAATACATATTAGTAAATAATAAAATAGTGAATAATGGAACAAAAATATAAATATTTACATTTCATAATATTTAAAAAGGCTTATAATATTCAAATATTTAAATTTACAAAATAATATTTATAAGTCAAGCAACAAAATGTCTAATAATTAATTAATCCAAAAAGAATATGTCCAAAATACTTAACATATACCTAAATAAAATAGTCCTTACAAGATATATATGCATCATTTTAACACTTATTTATGCACCTGTAAAGAAAAATAAAATAGATAAACTAGAATTTTAAATTATTGAATAAATAAAATTAGAGGATACATATATAATGAAATATAGCGCAAATCTAAAAATATTACCTTACAACGGTATGAAATTTCAAACCCAAAATCTGGCAAAATCCACCTTAAAACGTATAAACCTCCAAAAACCAAAAAAAATAATAATTATCAAAATCCACCTTAAGGGACAAAAGTTGACAATAACCAAAAAGCAACATACCTACAAATACCAAAGTAAAATAATCTTGCCTATATTCAACATTCATACACTGTTGTGTTGATCAGCGGGCTCACATTGTGGTAATAGGAAGCATTAAGGGTTTCCCGTTGTCATTCATGTAGTCATTTTCACAAGTATCAGTGAGAGAATTGTAAAGGAGGGAAACTATAGTGTCAGCTAGAAGAACCATTAAGATGTAAAAACAACAAAACAATATTTCAGTGTGAAATGCAAATTTCATATTTAAATAGATTTCTTAACATAAATTGAAGAAAAAATGAAGACACTCAAAAGTATTCAAGAAAACATAGACCAGACCTTTACACTAGTAGAGTTCAATCATCAGTGATAGAAAAATTGGATGTACCCAAGTGCATGACACAACATTAACCATTCCACTGGAAGATTATCTGATGGCCTTCTAGTCCCTGATTTTTTTTTTTTTTTGGGCGAATTCTAGTCCCTGATTTTATTGGTAAGATTTGCATACACTGAATATTTATCTATACATTTGAAGATCAAAACATGCCTAGTTGATTCTGTTTTTCTAACTCCATCTGGGGTTTGAACTCATAATCTCACAGTCCTGGATAGAGTAGTAGGAAAACAAGAACTAATTGATGGCTTCTTAATTGAAACAGTATATTAATTCAGAACTCATAATCTCACAGTTCTGGATAAAGCAGTTCTTGATCAAAATAATGGATTTGTAAGTTGTGGGTTGAATTGATTCTGGTTTTAGAAAATTTTCCTTTTTTTCTCCAGATCTTACTAGTCCCTAGTCCCTTCCCCATCAGAGCTAGAATAACACTAGTATCGCATTAATAAAACATAGGCAGAGAGGTTGCTTTACCTTGCCAGATCTTTGATTAGGAACTTTGAAGTTAAAGATTGTGTTGAGTCCAGGAGCAGCAGGCTCATCAACAGTGATGGTTGTAAAACGCTACAGATATAAATCATACAATTAGCTAAGCAATTAAAGTTTTCTATGATAGGGAAACAATCATCTCCTGCATGACAATCATCAAATAACATCTACTGCATGACAAAATAAAATTCCAATTACTTATGAAGCAAATGCTAAAAAAATTCCAAAATACTGAATCACAGGTGAGAGCTAGATATCATCCAGTTAATGAGTGGAATGCTTTACTCTGATATTACAATTATCATTTTGTCATAGTGTATCCCAACTGAAGATGGATGTAGTGGTCCAAACATTTATACCTTGATAATGCAGAAGTTTTACATTTAATAAATGGAGAACATGTAATGGAGTTGGCATCACAATGAAAAAAGAATTTATTGTAGTAATGAATGAAAGGAAAATTCGAAGCTGTATTTTGCAAGAAAATCGATTCTTTATGGGAATATAGTAAAGGAACCAAGGGCTATAGCGACATCATATCTTACAGGCAGTGAGAGGTGTTGCGCTTCACTAAAAGATAAAAAAAAAATAAAATTATTTAATTACCTCCAAATAAGGGGATAAATCAACTGGAAGGAGATAATTTGTAATTGCAGCCAGCAATGTGACCGTTCATGTCGAGGGCCACTACACCAAATATTACCGTATCTTATATTAATGATAATGTTTATACATCAAATTTGATAAATTTAACCATTTATTGGTTTAAATGGTAAAAAAGTTTAAATTCTCTTAAATAATATTTTAAATTTGAATTTTATACTTGAAAAATAGATATTATAAAAGGTTTTATTTCCTGCAAAGTGCATTTAATTCAATCCGAATTAGTCCTCGTAGTCATTAGGGATAATTACAAAAAATTGATAAATTTATTGAGGCATCGGATTTTAGTGGTGCCTTGGCAATGAAGAAAACTGAAGTTCTTTTCAACTCCAGGAGAAATGGTGGAATTATCTACCAACTATCACAGAGATTAACGTTCTAGCCAGTGTTACTGTTAATTAGTTGGTGGAATCATGCGATGAACTTTTGTTTTTTTGAAACCTGAACTTTTGTTTTTTGAAACCTGAACTTTTGTTTGATCGCTAATAACGGTACAATCTTCCCTCTTCTTGTTTTGTGATGACGCGTGCAAGGACCCATGCTCGGATATATAATCAACGCCTTATATTTCATTTACAAATACACTATGCAGCTTTTCAGCCGTTGGATGTGGGGAAAACGAAAGCATATTCACATTGGTGGGGGTTGACTATCTTTGCAAAAAAGCAAAACTTTAAACATTAAGCTTCAAGATATAGGTTGCCATATTTCAACTTAAAGCTAAATCAGAAAGTGATTATACATTTTTTTTAGTGGGTTGCCAAAAGTCCAATAATAAAATGACCACTAACAATTGTTCATCAACTTGTAGAAATTGTTATAGCCTAACTAACGTTTTAAGTTTAAATTATTGGAATTAAATTAGTTGTCGTTGAAAGACCTTAATAGTCTTTATAGTCCTATCAGAATCAAACTGAATTAATTATAATTCAGTGAATTCTAAATATTGGTGGTTTAGATAAAAAATAGTAAAATGACCAATCTTTTTTCTAGTGGAATTGAATGCTCAATTTTAACTAGAGAGGGTGACAAAAAAGGAGCTCCTAGCTATAGGAGTATTGAGTATTTTGTTTTTCTTTTCTTTTTAAGTTTATTATTTTCACTTTATAATAATGATAACAATAATATTATGTTTATTTCACTGTTTCATTTATTTTGGTTTATTTATGAAGTAATTTCTTGTATGCATATTGCTATTTTAGTTTAAATCTTGTTGATTTTTATCAGAATATAGCTAGAATGAGGATGGTTTGGAGCCTAAATAGGCCAGTAGAGCTATTTACTAAATCTTATTGTAAGGTATGGCATGGGCCTGGCCATGCTAATTGGGTTTCAGATTCTCAGCACAAACGTTAAGTATGGTTCAGATTTAGGAGATTTGTTATTTAAATTAAATTAGATTGTAAATTTTGGAATATAGGAAGGGAAGGGAAGGCAGTTGGTGACTCAGACTTCCCAACATCCCATGGCAAAAAACTTACGCTTAAATAAATTTTATTAGAGGTCAAAACCCTTTCAGTGTATATATATATATATAAACTTCAAACTTTAAATCTCATGTGAAGAAATTTAAATAAAAATAATTGAATTAGATGAAGTTGTTATCCTTTTAGTGTATTTTTTATAGGAATCTTTTCATATACAGAACAAAACGTAAAAACTTTAGGCGATATGCACCAAAGAAAAAAAAAACTTAAACTATGGTGCGAAATTAAACCTTTATAAAAGTTTGGATGAAGATTGTAAATTTTGGCATGTAAGAGTAAGAAGAAAGGTAGTTGGTGACTGAGAGTTCCCAACTTCCAATGTCAGAAAACTTATAGGGAGGAAGTAAAAGAAAAAGGGAATAGAAAGCTAGAAAACATGTACTGCCTTTCTTTTTGTTTGTAGGTTTTTGGTGAATAAATTTAGTAACCTATATCTGAATTTTTTTTGGTGAAAATCAAATGTAAATTTTAAGAATGTACGAGCATCATATTTAATTAGTAAATTATGTAAGAAGGCATGAGCTAATTAATGGTCAGTTTCGTCCTTATTTAGTACGTTTATTTCATTAATTCTACTGAAATTTTTTTGTACACAATGAGAGCTGAAATTGGCCCTCTGTGGGCATTGGGGTCTTTCACCCGTCCCCCAATGTAACTGGTGATGACTGATACCCACGATTGCTTTTTTCTTTCCTTTTGAATTAATTGTTAGGTGGGAAGTTAGCTTTGTAAGCATCTGAATCACTTTATTTATTATTTTGAAAACTCAAAAAAAGCACCTCAATTGAGTTGAGTACGGGAGAGAATCCATTGGCATACTGCCGTTAATCCTTCTAACACCTTTTTCTCGCTTTGCAAAGCCAACTTTATCCGGCAGCTTACATCAGCCTCTCATCCCATATTGTTTTGTATTAATTTTCATAGTTCTCATGTACATATGCTCTTTTTGTATGTGTTTTACAAAAATTATGTCTGAACAATCACTTTTTTTTAAAAAAAATTAAATTTTATTATTGTTAGTTTATAAAATTAATTATTATCTGATTAAAAGAAACAAATTATTTATCGCTATACAATTGATCAATAATCAGATCGTATGATTTTTCTATATGATTGAATTCCATCTCGAAAATAAAAAATCAACCTCATAATAAACCTAATGAAATTAGAAAGTCTTACCAATATTAAAAAGAAAAAAAAATCACATAGAAATACATGACAAGGTCTTTTCTAGTTATGTAGCCTTTTGTCACCATTGGTATAGCTAGCTGGAAGATGAAAGAAGAGGTTTTCCATATCCAAAAATGGATGGAGACAGATTAGCTCTTATTAGCAAATGTACAAGATATACTGAAAAAGACCCTTGAATATAGAGAAAGGAACCGAAATCATGGCACCAACTATTTGCAATAATACATGTAAAATATAATCACCAACAACAATGACAATCACTGCATTTGCATTGCATAAATTTGGTAAGTACCATCAAACCCATTACTACAACACTTTGTTACATGAAAAATAACAAAAATATAGGTGCCAAAGTTAATGAAAAATGGACCCTTTCAGCAGCAACCCACACCCACCATCATTTTTACACAATTATAAATGGGTACAATTCTTAGTTTGAAATATTATCAGTTTATCAGTTTATATTATCAGTTTATATTCCATAGTACTGTGAAACTATGGAAAAATATTCTCAAAAAAAAAAAAAAAATATATTATCAGTTTATATTCCATAGTACTGTGAAACTGCAAGTCATTTTCAAGGTCAGGGAATCCAAGGACTTTATGGGTAGATTGTAGCTATAAATGTATTTTTGTACGTATGTATTCCTGTCAATTAAGCTAGTATAGTATAAGATGCCTTATAGATAAGATTTATTTTGTTTGTTGCCAATGAGATTGAAATGACTATCGCATACTAGAGGTAACAACTAAAAAAAATATTTATAAATTTAAAGTTAATCTGTATTTCCTTATAGTACTTGAAAAATTTTCTTTCCCTCATAAGATTTATCAGACTTGAATTCTGATAATTGGAACTCCTATAACTACTGGATATCGAAAACAACAAATAAAAAACTATATATGCATAAAAGAGTAAATATGCTTTTGATGTGTCTTTATTTTATAGCCACACAAGACTGAATTTTGTATGAGGTTGGTTTGGTCACTTTAGTGAAACTTCTTCTTCTTCTTCTCCTCTCAATCTGCTCTTGTTTGTCATTTGTGAATACAACAAATTACAGACTTTGGAGTAGCATATTTCATATGTATGTTCTAGGTATATACATATTTTGTTCCTATTCTATAAAGTTCAGCAATAAGATAAAGATCACATATCTTTTTTTTTTTTGAAGAATAAAGATCACATATCTAAGATGCACATATATAAAGCTCAAATGAGATTATGATGAGTTTTATTTTACTTTTTTTTTTTTTGGAAGGAGTATAAATATTATTTATTAATTTTATTGGTGGAAAAAATTTAAATCTTTGTGGTATTTTATAATTTTATTTCAATTTTTTAATATTGATAAAATATTTTAATTTATTAAATGTTTAACAATTTTAATACAAATTATTATTTGGTTAAAATTAAATAAAAATAAAATAAAATTACATATCTGAGGACGAATCCCAAATAGATTATAATGAGTTTTATTTTTCCATTTTTTTGGAAGGAATATAAATATTATTTACTAATGTTATGGTCTGCGAATAGCTGTCTTTTATTATATAAAAAAAATTAAGAATTTAACGAAGGGTATAAACAAATTGAGAGGAATCAACTTTTAACTAGTTTCGACATTATTCATAATCCTAATTTGAATTGAGCTTGCTGGCTATATCGCTTGGTGTTTGCAAGCTGTTCACAAATTTAAATGAATTTAAATGAGACTAAAGAAATTTTTTGAAAAATACAAACTATATATAAATAAAAATTATTTATTAAAAATTTAAAATAAATTATTTAATATATATTTAATAACAATTATGATTTTATTAAATATATTTTTTAAATAGCTTTTACATCTATTATAAATATAAATTTAGATATTATATATATTATATCAAATTATTAATACATTAAAATTATAAGTTAGCCCACGAGTTTATATTCGAACTTATTTATGAGTTTTATGAATTAAATTTATATAGTGTAAATTTTTCTTGTTTATTAAATGAACCTTAATATATAAATGCAAATAACTTTTTATTGAGATAAATTTCAAATAATTTATGAGCTGTTCGACTTATATTTTTTTATATTTTATTTGATAAATTTTTACATATAGATCATAAAAGTAACATGATTTTATAGGAGTCCAAGTGATAAAATAGTAAAATAATCTAAATTTCCGCTCTAATTATTATTATTATTTGTTTTTTGAAAAAGAAAAGTAATGAGTGTTATAATGGAAACCTGTGGCTAATCTGCCACTTCAAACCAATTAGAGTGGTTGACTGCAATACTTGTATAACTAGACATGCAACTACCTACCAAGGAGACAATTTCCACTTCTTTATTAATGAGATTTGCCAATCTCAAACAACCAATCTCACTTCCATGTAAAGCTAATCCCATGTAATATAGAATTCAATGCTCTCAGCCCTCTCACCCACAAATTTCACTCTCACAAAATGCCAATTCTCAATGGTGAAAAGCTTGGCATTTACTAGTTCTCAGCCTGTTGCATTATTATTGGCAGATATAATTAGATAGAGGGTACACTTTTTAAAACATATTTTGACAAATTAAATAATGCATGTACCATAAGTATTAGGTTAAACAGCATTTTCTTTTAATAATTTTGTAGCTCTAAATGATTCATCATATTCATAATTGCTTGTCACAAGACTTATAATAATTTTTTAGTTTGAACCATGGAGTCCCTTGAATTACAATTAATCCAGTTTAATATAGATAAAATTATAGAAATAATAAAAATTTTTTAATAACTATTTAACATATCTACACATGCCACAACTCAAATTCGAAACATTATTTAAACGCTAACAGTCTTATACTAACCGATTATAATTTTTAATCTAAAAGAAAAATCTCATCCTTACCATGATTAAAATTTAAACTTATAATTATGTAATATCATAAAAAAAAATTTATCATTAACTCTTTTAACCATAAAAATTCGAAATTTATGACCTGCGCTATTAAAAAAAGTTCATTTTATAACTAGGAGTTTTAATAAGGTAAAATTCATTATAAAGCTCCTTAACTTATTGGGTTTATTGGGTTTATTCTATTGAACCTTTATCCTTTCATTGCATTCTATTGAGCTCTTATGTTTTTATTTAAGTAACTATTGAAGACTTTTTTAATAGTTCCAATAGATGGTGTCAAGTATTGCATATAAAAATAAGACAAATCTATTATGAAGCCCCTGAACTTATTGGGTTTATTCTATTGAGACATTATCCTTTCATTGTATTTCTATTGAACCCCTATAGTTTTATTTAAATTCTTAATGATATCATTTTTATACACAATACTTAACACCATCTATTAGGATTGTTAAAAAAGTCTTCAATAACTACTTAAATAAAAGTATAGGGGTTCAATATAATGCAATGAAAAATAAATAAGGGCTCAATGGAATAAATCCAATAAGCTCGGAGGCTTAATGAATTTTTCCTTTTAATAAATCATGGCCCTGCATGCTTATCCTTCTGCCGACAACCTTTGAACTATGCATTTACCATGTCAAATTCTTTTTCTCTTAGCCTAGCAATTATTTCATTTTACATTTAAGTTATGTTTCCAAATGAGTATGCATGTACACACACAAAAAAGCTTTAGATAGGTATTACAATTTATTAAATGGTAAAAAATGGAGATTTAATTTTTACTAATTAATTAGTTGTGCTACTTTTTTTTTTTTTGGTACTTAATACCATAATAATGTGTAAAATATGCTCAAGTACAAGCTATAAGTAAGCACAGTATCCTTGCAAAGAAGGTAGGACCGAGCTGAATGTGTCATTACATATAGGTTTAATAATTGGATTGTGAATTCTATGCACCTATACCTTTCTAATATATATATGTGCTCCAAAATAAATGCATGTGAATAGCCAGAATATATATACATGATGTGTACATATATTTGCCTACATTTGTTGTATATATCAATCTTTTTTTGTTTATAAAATGGACTATTAGACATAGACATTAGACAGTCCTCTTCACGGGCATAGATGTTTTCTAGCACTTCAATAATTCAAGTTCTAAATAAAAGACTTTGATGGGCATATCATATGCACGCAGCAGCTCTCAATTCATATATATGAGATGAAGTAGAGCCTCTGTAAAGAATTTATGTCATTCACACACTTCTTTTCTAGCCTACCCAAAACCCCACCATATCTCTGTCTCTTTCTGCTTTTCTTTTTCTTTGTATTATATCAAACCAGAGTAAAAGAATGATTTATCTCCACTACTGCTATATAGTACTAGCTCAAGAGTGATATACATATATATATATATATATATATATATAGCACAAAGAGAGGTTAAAGAAACCCATAGTTATGGCTTGTTTTGGTGGCAAGAAAAAGAGCAGCAGCCAATTATACGAGAAGGATCTTAGAGGGGTAGCAGAAAAGATAAGGCTTCTTCGAGAGGAAGTGAAGGCTATAATGTGTGAAAGAGAGAAAGAGAGTAGAGCTTATGAGAGGGATATGATGGTTTTTGCGTTTAAAGAAGCTGAGTGGAAGCAAGAAAGGAAGAAATTTAAAGAAGAAGTGAAGAGTTTGAAGAAGATATTGGAAGAGAAAGAAGAGAAGATTAGAGGAATGGAAGATGGGTTGTTGCAGGTTTCTGAGAAATATGACAACAATAACTGGCTATGTTCATCATCAGGGAATAATACTGTTACTACTACTGCTGCTGCTTCAAGCTTCTTGGTAGAGCAAATGATGGAAGAGAGAGTGTGGAGAGATGAAGCTGTAGATAAGTGGAAGAACCTGTATCTTGCTATCAAGACTGAGCTTGATGATCTCATTCAAAGAACTCACCGTAGTGCTTCTCTTCTTTATCTTTTTTATATTCTACACGCGCGCACGCGTGCATGCATACACATATATATGTAGTCACATAATTATAGAAAAAGGAGGTCGTATAGAATGTATATATGCATGCACAAATACAGACATTCACCAATCTTTAGAAATTATTACTAGAGGACATTGAACATGCACTGTTGATTCACTTTATTTCATGTCATGATATAGTGTGAGATGAAAGATGTTTGGGTCTATGTGATTATCTTTTTTCTTTGCACATTCTTATTCTAATGGCCAGTCACTTCTGACATTTTGCACTATTTTGCATCTAATTGACAAGTTCAACAAAATAAGAACACAAATTTCTGGGCTGTTTTTTCTGATGGCATATTATATGGTTACAACTTGAGTAGGGGAAGGACTGTATTGGAAAGCAGAGGAAGAAAGCATGATTGAAGAGCTAAAGAAGGAAGTGAAAGCAAAGGATGAGACAATTCAAGAGCTAAAAGCAAGATTAGCTTCAGTGGAGCATGAAAGGTACAAAAGAGCAAGAGAGGTTGATATATTGAGGCAAAGCTTGAGAATCGTGAGCAGTAAGAAGTCACCAAATTATGCTCCCAGCAAATTCAAGCTGGCAATTGTAAAACAGCCCAGAAAAGCATAGCTTTTCAAGCAACTTCAATTTAAAGTTCTACTTTTTAGTAATAGATTTGTATTAATTTAAAGTAATTAGTGCAACATTGCTATATAATTGCTTCTTGCCAATCAAAATATGCACCAACTTTAGGAAATATTGTGTACAATAATAAAACATCAAGAAGAGGACTTTTAGAGAAAGGACAATAAATGTTGGGCACCATAAAAGATAGGCACAGGTTAATAAATTTTTCTCTACTCCCCATTTCCGGCAATGCTTTTAATTGGCCAACTTCAGCCTGCAATTCTAGCTAGAGAGTTATTTCATCTCTGATAAAACATTATCCATGTTAGTCCCATATATATACATAAAATATATATATATATTGTGGCTTTGCTATCCGATAGCCACAGAAAATCCAACTAATTTAAATCAAGTAGCCACAAAAATCCCAATTACTTCGGATCGAGTGAGATGAACTCCGTAAGGATGAAATCCCTTCTCTTAAGACTACTTCAGGCTATGTATTGATGGTTCCTTTACAAGCAATATTGGCCTCTCTGCACTATTAGAACTGAAAATAGTAGTGCTAAGACTGTTCAATGCCAATTTAGGCGTTAGAACCTAGTTCCAAATGACATATTCATCACTTTTTTGGGACATGATATTTAAACTTGTAACCTCATATTATAGAAAAAACTCCAACATCACATTAATGGCAGAAAATCCATACATTTTTCATTTTCTCATAGGTAGCAAGGCCTAGACAATGGCTTAATGTGAAAAGATATGAAAAATATGTCTGGTCATCTTCATGAAAATTTAGATGACCAAACTTTGAAATTAAATGCATTCTGGAACCACTGACTCTTTTGGAAGTGATTTTATTGTTTAGTTTGGTCATTATCAGAAAAGACGGATTTCATTTATGAATTTCTAAGTCTGATCATCTAAACTTTGAAGAATCTGCTTTCTATAGTGACCTTGAATTTTGGTTGGTTTTATCATCACCATGCTATTTCTACAATTAGATGGACCTATATCAATAGTTCCAACTGTTGAAAAATCCAAATCATTTATATTGTTACAAACAAATCACCTTGCAAGCAAAAATCAAGTGCCATGTGACACAGGAATGGAGAAGAACAAATTCTCTCATTGCTTCGAGATTGCTCCATGCTCATCAGCCCTGAATGCAAGTAATCATGTGCTGTACAAGTATAATTTTTTTTTTTCTTCCTCTTATGCCTGTATAGGACTGCAGGTACTCTTTCTAAGAGATTTCTACAGGATTTGCAATCTATAGTATGTAAGCCTGTAAATATATGCACAATGTTATTCTGTGATGAGTATAATAAAAATAAATAGACAAGCTTCAGCTACTGGCGTTCAGAGGCTACTGTCTTCTTAGCTGATGGATATTGTATCTTGTTGGTTGCTCTCTAGCTTTCTAGCACTCTGGTAATTGGATCTCACACTCTGGAGAAGAGCCACAAGACATTTTAATAATTTTCTTTCGGTAAATATTAACTGTAGTTATTAAGCAGCTTGTGGGAACAAGCATCAGGTTTCACTTTATTCAACGAATCAATCTCCAACAAAACCACTCTGATGTTGCTATATTCGTCACAGTAATCATAGAAGAAAGTAAATAGAAACATAAAACCGCAAATATAATATGTGATCATTAACCATACGACATTTACCTCTAGCAATGTGATGTAATAGAAATCCTCCATATGCTGCATAAGTGCGGTACCATCTCTAAGAGCACGAAATATATTGATTTCTGTTTGCAATATTTTCTCGATGAGCTCCTTCTCCCCTTTCATCTGTATAAAATGTTCACAATCAACACTCATCTGTCACAGAGGTAACTTTCAAATGAAATAAGCATGTGAGAGTGTCATCTGAATGGGTATGATTAAAGAAATAACAGAGTTGTACAAGTGAACATTTTGAAAAAAGGTGAAGAAATTATCAGGAAGATCTATAATGTCAAAGTACAAATTCTATATGAATAACAACATAGTTCTATGGGAAATCTCACAGCTATAACAACCAGTATATATCCTAGAATTACATCTTACAACAAACAATAAATCACCAAAGCTGTACCATTGCACAATACATATAATGAGATCCAATGCAACGTAAATATCAATGACACCTTGCACATGCATATTTGTTTCTAAGTGAGAAATTAATGATAACAGAGACTCGATGGCTTTATATCTCACACTTACCCCTGGTTAACCATATGAAAAATTATGATATATGAACTAAAAAGGAACAGAAGTCTGAGCAAAAACATACAAATTCTTGGACGATAACATCTGGTGTTGACTCCGCAATCATGTCAACTTGGTAACCGTCTGTTGAAAGCTCCAAATTTTCCTGAAAGGAAAATTTTAACAAACCAATAAATTGTTGCATTCACAAACCACTTTGGAATGAGAATACATACACTGAAATCATTATTTGCTGTTCGCTATCTTTTCCGTGTTGCCATGTATTGTAAACAGACAAAGTAATGTCAATATCAGGCAGAACGTTTTACCAATCAGACAATTCCCATTCAGGTAGCTGGGTTACATGGGTATTTTAACAAAGACAAGCTTGTATGTTTATTGCAAATCATAAACTTACAAACTAATATATGCTTAAGCTCCATTGCTCTAACCCAAAAGGAGAAGAGTAAATTTAAACCAAACAACAATGTCAATCTGCATTAAGATGAACAATTAATCTGATATAACTAATGAAATCATGAGCAAGTTGACCTATCATGGATGATACAGACCAGAGAAGCTTCAAATAATTTGAAGAAAAAGCAAGCATATTTTTCTTGGAATGCTTTAACTATGACATTGCAATACCCTCAGGAGGATAAACATAGACTGATGCCTGGTTGGAGAGCATTTTTAAAAGAAATGTCTAGCAACAATAGCAGAGCTACATAAAGTTGATGACTCTAATGGCAGCTGACCTATTATACTATATCACATTAATTGATCCAAATTTCTTGCATACTGGATGTAAAGTTAAATGAATTTATAGGCAAGTGAGCAAACAGCTAAACCTTGAATTTTCAATCCGCAAAGGGTAAATTTTAGCATAGCATAGATTATATATTCAAAATGAACATAAAGGAGACTACTTATACAGCATACATAAATTCACAGCCTTTGACATTCGAAAAATAAGTTAGCCACTGGAAAAGCAACCCACCAAAGCATCTTTTAGTTCTCCAACTGCTAGATAAACAGGATGAGCCACATGGCAATATCCCATCAGGCGAGGAACGGTTGGTATGATATCCCTGTGATTCACAACTCTCCAGCTGTCTTTAACATTCTGAAAATTGAATTAAATGTTGCTCAATTACTCTCATTAACATTTTTAGAGCTATAGTAAGACATATAAAATTATATCTACAAATGCATATATCAAACGAAAACCAAATAAAAGATGTTTGCATGCAAGTGTTGTCTATTTTTGTTGCCCATATCACAATTTGGTAACTGAACAACAAACATGAGATTTGTGCAGAGTAACAAATCAGTTATGTATTCCCATGAAAGCTGAAATTGTATGCCTAAAGTAATATGCTTAATTTGATTATAGGATTAATTAGTGGAAATCTGATCATTGTTATTTGTTTTAAATACTTGAACTCAGAGTTGACCTTCAAGATATGTTTTTGTATTTTACTCATACAAGTTATAGATTATTAAGATTTGGGAATACATGAAAATAGTGATCATCATAGTGAATGTGAATTCAACAAAAACCTTATTATATTCCTAGCACGTTTCAAACTCCTGCAATTTTATTGGAATTCTTGATCCTTAAAACATTATTACTTGAATATGATTCATACAAGGCTAAGCAAGCATATCAGACTCAGCAATGTCCAAAACTCATTCACAAAAAAAGGAAAGATCTCAAAAGAAAAGGTGTATAGCAATAGAATTCTGATTCTAAACAAATGAAATCAATGTAGTCATAATAAAAATCTCTATCACCTGATTATACACTTCTGCGAATCTCCTGTTACCAACTCTAGGAGATCCAAAATTATACATAGTTACCAAAATTGCACCACGCCTGAGGAACATAACAAAAGAATTCGACATATACATTAGCATATTATAGAAAAGTGCTCACTTGCAGTGCATTTGCCCACATATGGCACATAAGAGGAAAAGCTCACTTTGATAGCTGACTTGATGAAAGTTCAAGAGCAAGGAGGGTAGACAATGCACCACCCAAACTATGACCGGTAATATAAACATGCCATTTAACTGGTGATTCAGCTCCATTATCGCTGTCAGCAAGATTAAAAAGGAAAAAATGTTAACTGAAAAACTCATGTTTGGAGTTGCTAATGTATTAGCTTGGGAAAAGAGATAAAAGCAACAAACATTATATGCAGATTATTTGATGCACTTCAAACAACATAATTTTTTTCTTTTGAGAAAATGATTAGTGTTTAATGGATTTTTTTTTTATTGCTACATAACAAGAATGTCTAAGTACTTAGAATGCAGTTACATGCTAATTCATCTTAAATGATAAGAGCCTGAACCTGATACATGTATGTGTATGTATTTGTTGATAAAAATTTAATAATGAAAATCACATTATGAAGTTTGAGTTCTAAGCATCTGTCTCTTTTGTGTCCACAAGAAGTTCGTTTATTTTCCTCAAACAGGATCTCTAACATACCCTCTCTCTTTGTGTATGTGAATGGGCACATACAGTGTCCATAGTTTCTGAAAAACATTGGCATGGATTTCATACATGTATTCCTGTTGTGTTACGTCAACATTGGTACCTCAGTGCAAGCAGTAGAGCAATTAGTCAAAGTAAGACAAATCATTCTGTAAAACAGGACCTAGATACTATGAAAAAGTTCCAAGAATTTACTTAATCATCATTCTCCTTATCCATCATAGACACTTTGTTCATGCTCTACTAGAAAATAGTTAAACAGAAGAAGTACAACTTACATGTAACCAATTGCCTGTTTAATGATAGAGATGATCCTTATCCTAACTGAATCATATGCACTTAAGAAGCCACTGTGAACCTGAAAAAGTTGCAGCAATAACAGTTGCACCAGTTTCTGCAGAGCGCTCTGCATACTAAAAATATTTCTCCAAATAACAAGCAATTCTAAGGGTGCAAACCTGAACTTCTTGCTTGAAATCTCCACCAATCCTTTCAGGATTCAGGCTACAGAATGTGAATAGAAGTTGGAATTACAAAATAAGTATGATAAGGATAAATAAATAAACAAAGTAATGAGAGAACACAATACAATTGAATTGTTAGCAGAGCCACAGAACAACCATATAGCAACAGTATAAAAGAAAAAGAAATATTTAGATGCAATATGTAGATTTCATAAAATTGCTTTCATCCATTAGCAGAAGGTAACATCAGGCAATTACTTTGTCCAACATTGCCCATTTGAAAGCTAATTGCACTTTTCTTTCCTTTTAATTCAATTACATGGGGCAAATCCACCTCCACCAAATTAGTGAAGCGCCATTTTCACAAAAGCAGAGACAAGAAAATTGTTTACACAAAGTGGATTAAACTATAGTTATGAAGTTATGAACATAAATGAATGAGTTAAAACTTCAAAAATGTAGATAACCCTAAATAAGGTTAGGATAGATATTTGACATTACCCAGTAGGAGCTAGCATTAAATCAGTTCGCAGGTCCTTCCATTTTGACTGGAAAAATTAGAAAATAAGAAATTTAGATTGATAGCTGAAGGCATAACCTCACTTGGAGAGTAAGTATATGGCACATACTTGTTCTGTCCCTCTGAAAGCAACAACTAATCTTTTCCGTTCAGAATCACGCCAGATTGCTACCTGTGGCTTACAACAACTTAGCAATCAGTGAAGCATAATCTTGTGGTAGTTCACCATGCATAATCTATTTCAAAGATATCACAAGATATGTTTCCATTCTTTTCTCTTGATCTAAAATATCACCTGTGTATCAGTGGATGCATTGTCTAAAAAGCATATCTTCTCAAATTCAGACTTAATAAAACTTGGATGGCCCAGTGAAGTGGCAAGCATTGCCCAAGCTTCCATTGCACTCTCTGCAGTTGAAAATAGTGCTCTCATCTCCTCAGCTTTCTTCTCGTCCAATACAGGTACATCCAGAGAGCTCATAGATTTCTCGCTTTCTGAAGAATTCTTCCCTGAAAGGTGTGCTTCTTTGTTTAATTTAGAAACTGATGCTGTCAAAACCATCAATGCCCCTAAAACAGAGTCAGTTTGTTTTAGTAAATCCTCCGTTGCCCTTTTTATATCTGGAAGTGAAGACTGAATTTGGCTAATGGTCAATTTGCCACTTTTTTCATCACTATCACCCCGACCTTCAGGTGTTGCAAGTCCTGATTCAATATAACCTGCTTCAGCAATCTTTTGCGACTCCAATCCAATCTTGTTTAATAAGTCAAATCCATCCCATTTTAATTCCATAGAAGCAGGGACACCAAGTTTCTGAACAATACTTTGATTAATAATATCAGCAAAGTTCCTCCAGAAATGTTTATTTGATTGCATACTCCCACCAGCTTTTGTCACCAATTCTGCTGCATTTTTATCATCTACGCCACCATTATCAGTGTTGAAGGACTCTAAATTACTTACTTCACGGCCACTTGTATTATCCAAAGACGCTTCTGAAATGTTTTCCATCTGTGAAGGTATTTCCCCACTGGAACCCCTGCTGTGCACAGAGGTATCTGAAATGTTCTCTATCTGTGAAGCGATGTCTGATACTGTAGAATCCTCTCTATCGTCTGAGCCATTACTTTTTCTAAACCAATCCTTAGAAAGATACGAATCATTGAACGACTTCAGTTGGCCAAAAGCATATTCTACAAATTGACGTGCTGGAACAGTTTCAGAGCCAACAAACATTTTCGAAGCAGAATCAAAACCATTTCTCCGAAGAAATTCTGAAACAAGGGGAATCCTCCACCACTTTTTTTCTTCTTTGATTTCATCAAAAGTTTTATACTTAACCTGAAACCCTCACCAGTAGCTAGCAAGTATAAGTATTAGGAAATACCGGAGAAAATGTGGTTCAGTTGGAAGTCTAAATTTTGCAGAACTAAAGGTACTAACAATGTATCAATAAAACTGAAGAGCACTGACACTTCCCCAACATAAAAAAAGCTTCTTCCAGAAGCTGAGAGCATAGAAATTTACAGTCCAGAAATGAAGTTTTCAAATGACTTAAATCTTTAATCTACATTACTCAAAGAATGTCATATCGTGTTCCTATGCCATCTTTGCAAATTTCTCACAATACTTTGTGAAGGAAAGGGCACTGTTTGGCTGCAACAACAAGATCATACAAGTTCAAAAAGAGAATGATAGACAAGTTCCATCTCATGGTCATACAGCAGAAAAAGACTCATGGCCATCCATTAGATTTTAAAATAAAATTTTACCCAGAAGTTCCCTGTTCTTTGATAGTATTCACCAAGACGATTTACCCTTATCAGTAACTTTTCTTACTAATTGTCCCACTGGATTCCCCTAATTCTCTCTTTTCTGACATTATTTTCTAGGGACCTCATCCCTTCTCACCTAGCTTCCCTCCACTCAAGTTTGCCATATGTTCTGCAACATTACAAAATATGAAAACAAGAAAAGGTCACAAATGCATAATAGAATAAAAAATCTAACACCAAAAATTAAATGTGAGACTGCATGTAACAAAATATCCACACAAAAATAGAATTTGAAACGGGGAAGTCATCAACAAAAAAAGCACTGCAGGGAAGAAAAATGCATAAAGCAAAATTATTACCTTTAATATGGAGAAAATCCTTGCATCAGGAATCAGTCGTTGTGCATTCAAGTTAGCCATTTCTCTATCCACGTTGAAACACCACGTGTGAAAAAGAATAGAACTAGGGTCAAAGTTATTGGAACAAGAAGGGGAATTAAATCCAAAAAAGAAAAAATAGAGAGGGACATTGGAAGAGATGTGGAGACATTTTAACAAGGGATTAAGCTTATCCTAAAGAACTGACAAGCTATACAACCCACTAAAGTTGGCATGTGGGCAAAGCACATAGGACAATTTATGAATTACATATTGCAAACACCACTAGGTTCGTGAAGGGATACTAAAATCAAAATGTGCATTTGGCAAAGTGGTTAATAGATCGTTAGAAGAGCTGCAGGAAAATAGGTTTCACAAATGTACATCAAAGAGCAGTTCCTCACAGCTTAAAGAATGCGGAGCTCCATTCTAAAGGGACTCTTAACAAAGTTCTTTTCACACTCTTCCAAAATTTACCAGTGAAGCAAAACCACTATAACTGTATTAAATTCATGAAGCTGGATAAATATTTTCATTCATAAGCTTCTTTAATTTAGCCTGTCGTGTGGAAATCCTTAGACATAGGAGGCTTGTGTACTCAAATCTTCATTAAATGAACACACTTAGGTAAATAAAACTCAACCAAAATGTAGCAGTTGATGGTCACTAAACATGACTTGAACCACAAAAAGAAGGAAATTTCTACAGTAGTTCCACTTTCCAGTGAAAGCATGATTTTTAGGAGAGATGCAGATGCTTTAATATATTCAATAAATTTCATAGTATTAGCATATGAACAAATCAGTGGTAATTAACACAACGTTGCTATGTTTGGGATATGAAAAGTCAATAATTTTTAAAATGAAAAGAACACCACTTTCAAGAACATATCAAAAAACAAAAAAATGTTGCCAAAAAGGTGTAGCAGATATATTCAATGCAACTTTCAATAGAGCTGATAAGAATCCAATATCAGATATGCCTATTCTTTACAAAATCCAAGCAAATTAATTTTTCCCAAAACATCCATATCAAAGGCGAAATGTCAAAAATCTGGCTAGGATTTCCATGACATATTATCTCACACATAAACAGACATCTAAAGTTAGTAGGAGCATACAGAACTAAAAGAAAATATTGGAGTGCTTTTTTTGCCTAATGACACGGTAAAATTTTTATTTTGCCACATGTACTTACCTCTAGCTGCAACTTTCCACCGCCACCCATCCCTTCCAATTCCACCAGCACTTCATGCAAGTTCCCTAGGAAAACACATTATTTTGTGGAATTTTAAGTAAAAGACAAGCAGCACCTATGTCCAAACTAGATCTGCTCGACATCAGTAAGCACATTACTCAAAGAATGAACTCAAAATTCAGTGCAATGATCAAGTTAACAGCAGCAATATTGATAAAATATACATATTTCACTTGCAGCATATATAAAAATACATGTCAAATATAACATCATGAGAAGTTAAACTTGAGCCACTAAACCACTATGTTAACAAGAACGGTCAACTCAGAGCATCTAAATCATGCATATATTCAATCAACACTCACCATCACAGAGGCATTCAAGATTAATGGCTGCATTGCCCATGCGTTTATGTGGAGTTACAAGGTTTGCATCCCAAGCTGCAACCTGAAGTCCACCACAATGAGTCAGAGAGAAAGTTGCATCTATAAATAACAACCTGATACGTAATTGTGATCACATAAGCACATTTTCAAATATATCATCCATGGATGTTTTAGATATGCACTGAAAATCACCTCCCAGTGTTGGCAATCAACAAATGCAGAAGGTAACATAAAAAAAATAAAATAAATAAAGTAAACGATTGTCAAAATTATCATCTTTCCAACTAGCAGTAGTGGAAGTAGACTAGAAAAGGTAGCAAGACAAAGATGACGAACGCAGATAATCAAAAGATGTGATAATCACATGATTCATCACTGTAATCTTGTTGATAAAGCACCTAGAAAGAAACATGAAGTGACTATTGTAACTTGAGAGTATCACTAGTGATACCCATATGAGAAATGAAACTAGATATTCAAAAGAACAGTGCCAACCTGAAGATATTTTGTCGGATGCTGCTTAATGTTGAAAATGAAGTCCTCATTCCAAGTTGGTTCCTTTTTCCTGCAATCATTCAGTTTTATATACAAAGACTAATCACTAAGTCAAGTAGCTGCAAAGCAAACTAGAAAGAATTGTCTTCCACTGATTTCTGAAAATAATACCACAAAAATTGCATGAACAATCAACATGGTTCAGGGAAAAAAACAATTGAGTGACTGCAATTATTGTCCCACAAGCAGCACAGAAAAAACAACAGATTCTTTGAGTTTTTAAAACAGTTTAGTCAAATGTTCCAGTCCATGACTATATTTTGTGAGCATAGCATTAGTATCATCACAAAACTCCTAACAAGCAATACCCATTTCTCAAACAAAAAGACAGTAAACATGGTCACACTTGGTATCAAATTTCCCTGTGTTCCTTTTTCAATGTAAAAAATATTACTTGGAAGCTTTTTCAGACATTAGAAACAATTGAAAAAAATTCAAAGGACAATGGAGAGTATGGATCACAAAAGATAATGAGAAACGAGGAAAATTTATGATGAATATAAGGATACAAAAGACAGATAGGAGTATTATGAGATTAGGCAACATGGCATTTAAATTACATTTCTGCCTTCCACTTCAGTTCAGAACTCCTAATGTGAAAGTAATATTAAAAAAAATTCATGCAAACCTGTTCCTTGAAATACTTCTTTTATTGGTAAACAAAATGTCAATCATGCACAACTTTTTTAGAATTTCAGAGCCTCAAAGAAAATTGCTACCTTGTTAAGTTCCAGTTTCTGCCTATTTTTTCTTTACGCATATAATTAATCAGAGAGTTTCACTATAATGGTTTGAAAAAACAGGGAGCAAGCTTATATTAGAAAGACACATAATGTCACTGATAAATTCAACCTCCAGAAACCATAATTTAGTTTCATAATGCTAAATAGCATACCCCCATTTAATCTTGCTTTTGACAACCTGACCATCCAACTCCATGATCACGTAAGGATCACTTGTTCCCTGGAAGCATATCAGAAGTTAAACAAACAAGAATACAGGACTATAAACAGAAACAAACTAAAATAGCTGACTTAGAGTTCTGCCAAATATATCTTGGAAGCAAGAAGTAAAAAAAGGGTGCTTAACCAAAGCTGTGCTTATGTTTGCATCCGTGTGGGTATACAAAACGTCTTAGTTCTAAATACAGAAAGAGGGTTAATTAGATAACGTACCCACGGATCCATTGCAGGCAAATTCAAACCCCTCTTCAGTTTTATAAACAACTGCCCATCATATATCTCCCGCACAAATCCCCTGCAAGAAATGCAGAGCAGTTTTTATAAAATTAATTATAGGTTCAGCAGTAGGAATTGAAGTAAGAGAAAAAAAAAATCAATATTTAAGCCTTAACGCTCAGAAGCAAAGCAATCACATTACACATACTCCGAGAGATACACAGTCTTGCAACCCGCAGCATCAACTTCACGCCTACCGATATTTTCCTGAAAAATACAAATCCACACAACAACAAAAATTAAAAATTAGCACAAAGTACTGCTCCACTGAACTGAACAATTCGAATTTCAAAGCTTTCCAACTTCCTTTTTTTTTTTCAAAAAATTCAACAAAATCAGCTAAAAATGCAAATAAATGAATCAAAATAGAGACAGCAATAGAGGAAGAATGAATTACAGGTGGACTTGTATAAGCTTCAAAAGCGAAACCAGCAAGAATAACAGCCAAATTAATATCAAAACGAGGTCGTTCACTCTCATTATCTTCGTCAATAGAAGAAACCTTTTCAATCGCACCGCCAGCAGCAGTAGCCGCAGGATCATTTACTTTGCTATTAAAGCAACCAATCGACCTAACTCTATCTCTACCTGCAACCTGAACTGGAAATGGAACACTCCTCTTTTTCAGATCAAAAACCTCAACTTTTCGAGCAAACGGAACCGGAAACCGCCGGTGAAAGTTCAAATTCCTGTTTCTGCGGGTCGGAGAACTGAAACAACGATAATAGAATCGGGGATTTGCTTGAAGAGAAGCCATGGAGAAGGAGGATGTGTGCTGCGGTTTAGTAGTGATAGTGGCAAATTGTGTAATTAAATAGAAGATA
>CATIWK010074069.1:0-16420 GCA_949634005.1 Mallotus japonicus
GTGTATATATATATATATGGATTATTTAACAAGAAATAATATAGTTTCATTGATTAATCATGAAAATTCATCAGTTATTAGGTATAAGTTCATCACTTTTAATACTCTAATTTATTATTCTATATATGTTTATCAATAGAAAACTATAAATTCATTGAACACAACATACATATTCATTAATTATACACTTTAGATAAAATATCAAACAAGTACTACTTGGGACCTGCCCCCTTGGAAGATATGGCTAGGTATACAGCACGGCTTATTATGACTTCTGTTTATCAAAACAATTATTTTATCCATATGAAGAGTTGCTATCACTATCGAGCAATCACTCATACATTCTTTTTTTTTTCCATTTAACTATTTCTAGAAAATTGCAACAGCATATGGACCTTGCAGTAACAATAGGGACTGCCTGTTCCTGCTGGAAAAAGCCTCATTCAATATTGGTAAGGAAAAAGTCATTTTCTTGCAAACACCAAACATGGAGCATAAATCATGAATGGATCATAATTATTGTATTTTGAGAATATTGATTCATTCCAAATCCATCATTTCTGAAGTTTGAGAATTGTGTATACAGGTCATGAGGATGATATGGCGATTGAGCTGGCCAATGAAGTGAGGAAGGTACTTGGAATTGTCGGAAATGGGATTCTCAAGGAGAGGAAGCTAGACATGTTGTTTATTTTTCTTCGCCATGCACATGTATACTATATACATGGAGAAATACTGCAGCAGTCTGCACAAATTTTATTTTCTAGCAGATATAAGAATTGGCTTAGCAAAGTAATGTTAAATTAATGGATATATCAGTGAAGCAGTAACAAAAGTTTCTTCTTTTTCTTCTACTGTTGTTCTTCTAGCTATATCAACAAATAACGTTGAACTATGAGAATTTGTTTCAAAAGATTTGTTTCATCAAAAGGTCAAATTAATGGATAATAGTGGACATAAAATTAGAAAAAGTAGTGAATGGACAATAAAAATTCAACGTGAATCTGCAGGTGAACATCAATGGACCTGTAGATGAAGATCAAAGAACCTGCAGGTGAATATCAAAGAACCTGCAGGTGTAGGTCAATGAACATGTAGGTGAAGGTTAATGAATTTATATTATTTAAGTAATGAAACTACATATTTTATCTTATAAACCTAAATTATTTAAGTAATACCTACATTATTTGACTAAAAAAAAAACAAGTAAAAGTTTATTTATTATAATTAAAAAATAAAAAATTAAATAATTTTTTGACGAATAAAAATTTTATTTAACTAAAATCATGAAAAAAATTAAAGTCAACCACTATAATTAATAAAATAAAAAGAAAAAATATTTTTTTTCATTTCTATTAAAAATAAAATGAAAATATTAATGAATATGCAGGTGAAAGTCAGTGAATATGTAGATGAAGATCAATGAATATACAGGTGAAGATCATTTAACCTGCAGGTTCAAAAAGGCTAACAAATATGCAGGTAAACGCTAGTGAATCTGCAGGTGAAGGTGAGTAAATCTACATGTGAAGATCAATGAATTTAACTCATGGATAGACGAAAACAATATCAACTAATTTTTTTTTTAGTTCAAACTCATGAGATGAGATATGAAAACCAACTACATATTTTATCTTATGAACCTACATTATTTAAATAATGAACTACAATATTTAACTAAAATAAAAATACAAATAAAACTCTATTTATTATAATTAAAAAAATAAATAATTAAATTAAATTTTATTTTGACTAAAATCATGAACAAAAAATTAAATTCAAAGACTTTAATTAATAAAATAAAAAGAAAAAATAATTTTTTGATAAATAAAAAAAAAATACTTTTTTCATTCTATTAAAAATAAAAGGAAAATATTAATGAATATTCAAGTAAAAGTCAGTGAATATGCAGTTGAAAATTATTGAATATGCAGGTGAAGATCATTGAACCTACAGGTTCAAAAAGGTTAACGAATCTGCAAGTGAATGCTAATGAACCTGCAGGTGACAGTCAGTGAATTTACATGTGACGGTCAGTGAATCTTCATATTAATGAACTTGAGGTCCCAATTTCGATTCTCTGAACACCCCTTTTCTTTAGCTGACTATCAATTCTTTTGCAAAACATATCAATATCAATTTGTCTGAGCTCCTAGAGTCAATTATTTGCTTCTCAATTCTTTTTCAAAACATATCAATTTCAATTTCTCTAAGCTTCGAGAGTCAATTATTTGCTTACATACATTTCTTCTTTTCATTTCCTTCCTCAGATCTCTTATACCCATGTCAGGCGTAGAGGCGGTAGCGCAGTGCCCCAGTTTGGGAAGCTATCAAAGGCAGCTTATGTTTTTGTTGTGCTCGTGTAGATAACTTTGATGATCTTGAAGCCAATATCAAGTTCTCACAAGAAGAAATGCGCAGTTTGATGGAGCTGAAAGAGTATGTAGAGACAAGGGTTTGGCGTGAAAGGAAACCACAGATGCAGCAGGTGTACAAAGTGACAAATTGGCTTTAGAGAGTAAATGACGCTTAGGAGGCTGCAAATGAGATCATTAATGAAGATGAAAAAGATTTTCGTGACAAAGCTCTCAGATGGATTTGTCCCAAGCACTTCTGCTCTTACAATAAGGTAGGCAAGAGAGTGAGTCAAAAGCTCAAACAAGTCTCCGAACTTATAAAAGATGGTGATTTTGATGTGGTTGTTGAGAAAATGCCTAGTGATTTAGTTAACGAGATGCATGTACCAGAAACTATAGGTTTGGAGTCCAAGGTTGAAGAAGTATGGAGATTAGTTCAAGATCCAAGTGTGAGAATTATTGTGTTTCTGGGACTATCTCTTTTAAGAATGTAGCCAAACCAGATGCACAACGGTTCAACGGTTTTGACATGGAAAATAAAAAGACGTGCATTTTTGCACGTGTGTGGTCCATGTTAATTATGAACAGGGATCCATGATATAACAATTGTGTAACAAGTGGCTGGGCTTTAAAGATCGGCCTTGTAACATACCATTTATGAATGTTGTAATAGGCCGTTGTGCTTTGACGACCCCGGCCTGTAAAATAATAGCGGCTGCGTATCAAAGTAGAAAGAGCAGGAAAAATAAAAGATTTCAACTTTGGCACTTTTCAGATGGATTGAATTTGAAAGGATTTTTTTTATGTTATTATTTCAATAAGATCTTTGTTAAAATCAACCGAATCAAATGGCATTACCTCTAGGGCCTTACTCCGGCACCAGCACTTTTGCTCTGGTACACTTTCTTTAATCTAAATCTCTCCTTCTTTGTTTGATTTTTTTTTTTTTTGGTTTGTTGATTTGATTATTATTTAAAAAAGAAAAATGGGTTTGGTGTAGGTTGCTCGGGCATCAGCATTCAGTTTTGGTGTTGTTTATGGAAGTATGAAGCTTAAGATTCTCCAGGTATAAATGTTTCCCTTTTTCTTTGGCAATTCTGACTATCAAGTTTAAGCTTATCTAATTCCTTTTTTTTTTGCCTACATTTCTTGAATTAAAAATTGGAATTTTCATTTAGTACATGAGAGGAATAGTTGATAATTTGATTAATTTAACCATGGGGCTGATGCTGATGATTTTGATACGCTAGTTTGGGAGTGTTTATAGAAACTGGAGTGATGCTGGTGATTTTAATGCTCTTGTTCTTTTGATGTGGCCCAATATGGTACGGATGAGCTGACATCTTGAAATCCTCTTTGCTGTGCTGTTATAATTTTTTGCCTTGAATTATGTTCATGTTGATAGGTTTTGATATCTGTTAACTTGTACATTACAAACTTTTAGGCTCTCCTTGCTACACAACTTCTAATGCTGTTTGCTTCATCCGGTAGCATATAGTAGTATTTTGTCCAGTTTTTTTTTTTTTTGAACGGAGGTAGTATTTTGTCCAGTTTGTTCGCTATTAATTTTTTTTTTTAAGTTTGTTTTCTATCTTGACAAATTTTACCCTCAACATGAAGGCAATTTTTTTTTTAATAAACTCAGTTTCTTTTACCAGATGAAGGTGAAGTCCCATAAGAAATCTGAAGCCAAGGCGCTTCACTAAGTTGCTAGTATGCTAATCTCCTGCTACAATAAAAAACCTTGAATCTTTTAAATGGCTTCTACACTTTTAATCATTGAGTATGCTTCATTTAGAGAATTGTGACCATTTGAATTTTGTTTATCTTCTAAATCTTTAGAATGGCAGATGTAGTTTCCATTTTTGATAAAAATCAAAACTTCTCTATACACTTTTTTTTTGCCTTTCTGAATTGCCAAATGGCTGTTGTGATTGTTAGTTAATGCCTAAATGTACAGGAAGAAGCACATTAACTTCTTTGGCAATATCAGTTCTACAAATGATGTCTTAATTGCTCTAAGCTGTCTGGGGGAATAGAAATGTGAAGCTCTTTGATTTTGTAGGCTTACATTGTTTCACAGGCATTATGATCTCATCCAACAACGTATGCATTTTTTATCGGATTCTGCATCCAAAAATGGCTTCATGACATTGCTCATAGCAATTGCCAATCATAATGAGAATGTGATGTTCATTGATTGTGCCTAGTTCGTAGTTGTAGTTTGGGCAATTGTTAGTGTTAATCCTGGGCGTCGATAATTTGAGGACGTTGGGCGTACTTGGGGTGGCAATTCATATTAATCGATCATAAGTGGGTAGTGTCGATACATAATTATAATATGATTAAGGCTAATCTGAATGCATGTTGACCAATTTATGATCGGAACTTATTTGTACTAAATAATTCGAAACTATTTGTCCTAAACAACACGATTTAATTGTTCTGTTTGTACTAAATGTGTTGACCTGTTTAGTTTTTGCTATATGGGTTGAGATTAATGAGATACAATTGTAATATTTAAATACTCATAGTTTAAATGTGTTGATCTATTTATAATCTGAACCTATTTATACTAAATTCAAACTCATTTAATTTTGTATCATGTCGTTTAAATGGATTGTATCATAAATTATCAGCCCTTTGTTTTCACGAATTCTAATTTTTTGTCTTTATTTTTAAATGCAAAAAAATAATTTAATTAAAAAATTACATAAACATAAACTATATAGAGGTTCTCTTAATTCAAGTTTGTCAATTATCTTAACATCCCCGTGATCATTAGTTCTACACGGTCGCATCAACGAAATGGACTATGATTTTATCGCCTATTATTGAGACCTTTCCTCTGGACTAATGTCATACACACGATACTGAGTTTTCGTCCATCCGTTAAGTTGAGGTCCATTCTTTTTATACCGGGGCAGGTTTTTAAGTTTTAAGGGCGAATTTTTTCTTTACATATCTAACGATGGATATGATTATTGATTATAATCTAATTCAGACAATAAAATATTAATTTTTTGGCATTTAAAAAAATCACCATTTTATCATATTATAAGTAAAGTTTTTATTATTTAACTATTTAATCTTTAGTTATTAATCTGAATAATAATGTAACCGTCATTTATTGTTTCATTTTTTAACAAATAATTTTTCGGTAAATTATACTTTTTTTTTGTGTTTTGTCATATTACACTATTTTATCTTTGATATTTGAAAAAAAAAATACTTATTTATCCCTGACATTTGTTTTTTCTTGTACTACTTCATCCCACAGAAGGATTAATGAGTGCTAAAAAATGCAAATATTAGAGATGAATAAGTATTTTTTTCAAATGTCATGGATGAAATAGTATAATATGATAAAGGCAAAAACCATTTTTAAGCCTCTGAACTATAGCGGTTTTTTCTATTGAGCCCCTATCATTTTACTGCATTACATTGAGCCCCTATACTATTATTTATATATACATTGAGCCCCTATACTATTATTTATGTAATACATTGAGCCCCTAAATTTTTTACACATTTCTATGTAATTTGTCAAATTGGGGCTCAATAACTATATAAATAATAGCATAGGGGTTCAATGTAATGCAATAAAATGATAGGGACTTAATAGAAAAAACCGCTATAGTTCAGAGGCTTAAAAATGGATTTTGCCTATGATGATAAAACATAGGGAGGAAAATGTAATGCTTCATCCCATAATTTTTCTCATTCAATATCATGATGTAATCTACAATTACTTTATTTTTTACAAACTAAAATTTACTTTATTAATAATAACTTTTAGATAATTTAACACACTTTCATTCTACCGTAATAATAACAAAATAAATTAAAGACAAAGTAATTATAGAATTTTTTCAATATCATTAAAAATTTCTTATTTATATAAAAATTTGGGTATAATTATTTTATTACATGGTTGATTATGTTCTGTATGTATGTAACCGCACGTAGGTAACCGTATTAAGGTAAAAGCAATTCACTTTCAAACATAAATGCAACCGACAGGACAACTCTCCTCAAAAAGCTACACTATGCTGTTACAGTAATCACACTCTAATCACTTGCAATTTAAAAAATCTCGACTTTCTTCACTATACATTTCACAAATCTCACTCTGCTACTCCAAATCTAGACTCCTCTACCTTTTCTCCTCTCAAGCAGATGCAGAAAGGGGCCAAGATGGGATCGGTATCGCTGAAAATAGGGGATGGGACGGCCAGATTCAAGAGAGCTACCATTTGCTCTTCAGCAGTCAACCTTCTTATGATCTTTTCTGTTATCTCCACTAATCTCTTTGCTCTTTATGCCTTCACTTCTTCTCCGAAAGATCAACATCACGCTCGCATCTTTCACCATGCCCGCCAGAACATTTCTTTAATCTCTGAGCAAGTTTCTTTAATCTTGAAAGAAATTGATTCTTCACAGAAAAAGCTCGCCAGGATGGAAAAAGAACTCTTAGGCTATGAAACCATTGATATTTCAAGACCCAATATTGCGAATGAGCTTAAATTGTTCCTCCAGCATCACCAACTCCCTCTCGGTAAAGATTCAAGAACTGGGATTACTGAAATGGTCGCATCTGTTGGTCATTCTTGTGAGAAATCTGCTGATTTGTTGTCCCAGTACATGACTTATAAGGTTTCTGGTCCTTGTCCTGATGATTGGAGCCTTGGCCAGAAGCTAATTTTGCGGGGATGTGAACCTTTGCCAAGAAGAAGATGCTTTGCCAAGTCTCCTCCTAAGGTGGGCATTTCTCCATTTCCTCTTTCTTTATGGAAACCTGCTAGTGATAAGATATTAACTTGGAGTGGTATTGGTTGCAAGTCTATTGAGTGTCTAAATAAGAAGAAACTATTGAGTAGGGATTGCGTTGGTTGTTTTGATTTAGCTAATGGGAATGAGAATCAAAATTTTGTTAAAGCCAGAAGCAAAAATGATTTTCTTATTGATGACGTTTTGGCTTTAGCAAGTGGGGGAATTAGAATAGGATTTGATATTGGTGGTGGGTCTGGTACCTTTGCTGCTAGAATGGCTGAGAGGAATGTAACTATGATCACCCATACACTGAATATCGATGCTCCATTTAGTGAATTCATTGCAGCAAGAGGGCTTTTCCCTTTGTATTTAAGCTTAGATCATAGGTTCCCTTTCTATGATAACGTGTTTGATTTGATCCGCGCATCTAGTGGATTGGATGTTGGGGGCAAACCTGAAAAATTGGAGTTCTTAATGTTTGACATTGATCGCATTTTGAGGGCTGGTGGATTATTTTGGTTGGATAACTTCTATTGTGCTGATGATGAAAAGAAAAAGACATTGACTCGATTGATAGAGCGGTTTGGTTACAAGAAGCTGAAATGGGTTATTGGGGAGAAGTTAGATGCAGCTGGGTCAGGAAAATCAGAGCTTTATTTATCTGCAGTACTGCAGAAGCCAGCAAGAGTATGATGATTAGCAATTACACAAGAAACTGCAAGAGGTAAGGATATCACTTAAATTTCTAGGTTTTTTCTTTTCTGCACAGAATTGTTAGAGTTCATTGCTCAAATTATCGTCCTAAAATTTTGTTTCACGGTGGAATAAGTCTTTCATTAGTCAACTGTGAACTAGCAGTGGAAAGTGATATATCTGTTCTGTACTTTAACTTTCAACTTTTGTTGTGTACTTTAGGGGATGTTTGTTATCCAAGCTATAAGTAAATCTTAGGAAATGAAAACAAATTACATTGTGCTCTTGTATCTCTTTAACTGTGAATCTCTAATATTTTGAGCACTTAAACCTGCAATCTTTTTATCTCACATTCCATGGAAATTTTGAATGTAAGGTGCTAATAGTCGTGCAATAGTGCTGAAGGACATGAAATTTATTTTTTTAGGAGAATTTCCTCCAATGTTGAATTTAACAAGCTGCATCCTGCAACAATAGTCATAATTTTTAGAAGTACAGATAAGAGCCAATATCTGCGAAAGCAACATGTTTATGAGATCTAAGAAAAAGTCACTTGCAGTTAATAAACCAAAACTGCCTCATGTAGTTAAGGACAACCGGTGGACTATTGATTAGTCTCGACCAGTAATTCATAATTTACTCTGAACTGCCTATATACTAGCTTTCTCTGGTGGAGAATTTGGGACCTAAAAGTTGGCTGCTACACGACCATTGAATTATTTGGTGACAAGAGAATACATGTAATCTTGCATGCTTGGGGTTGGATGGGGCTGGCAGTTTGTTACAAAATGAACATAATGTTGGAGAACTAATCTATAGTTGAGTCTTAGGATGCCTATTACTCAGTTGGCAAGATTGAAGATTAACTATAACTAGCAACTAAAAAAATTGAATAAATTTTATAGTTTTGTTTGAAAACACGTCAGTACATTAGCTGTACATGAGATGAAATTCTGGTCCGTTTCTTCCTGGTAACATTGGCCTGACCATGCAGATTTTTGAAACTAGGGAACATATTCACATATTTTGTGGTACTTAACAACCTGGCTTACGTTCATGAACTTATTCATGCCTATTGCCGATGAGACTTGAGCGCAATGTGATGGAATCCACAGGTCCACCAAATTACTTTACCAGGAATCTACTAGTTACTTGATTCCACATTTGTGCTTCACTAAATAAAATGCAAAGAAATTGTGACTGTTCATCATCTATCAGTCATGACCAGTAGTTGTACAAGAAGACAGAATTAACCTCACTGTTCCTGGCTTTCATTCCATACAAACAACGAAGACTTGTAAAACAGTTCATACACCAAGAAGGATCTACCGCAAACTATTCATACATTATAACTATTCATACATCTAAAGGCGTCCTAATTAACTAAGTGAAGGCCAAATGATATGTGCCCACAATACTCATCACCATTGTTCCGGACTACAGCCTTCAAAGATGTACACCACCGCATAGAACGACTGCCATTGTTTAATCGGAGTTAGTCTCAGGCATGGGTGCCATCTGCAATGGAGGCACTAAAGCCATGAATATTAACATTGTTAAGAAGCTTCATTCCCTCCTCACTCATCTGCTGAACTTCAGAAGGTGACAGAATTCTTATGCAGCGGACACAGCCAACAAATTCCCTATACAAAACACGTAAAACAAGCATAAGAAATTGGCCCCGGCTATTTACACTCGTAGCAGAATGAGCAAACAATAAAACTTACTCCCAAGGATCATCTCCAATGAGCAAAACATCATTCTCGTAGTCCACATACACCAGCTTCCATCCTGACTCCCTTGGATTGTTAAGGAGCCCCTCAAGTCCAAACATGCATTCAATTGCAGAACATAGTTCTTCATAGTTTTTAAAACTTGAAACATCAATTGACCTCCCAACAGACCCGGCCTTTTGAACCTATCATCAGCAAAACATTTCACCACGTTAATAAGTTACAAGAATAAAATGTCAAATGATCATAAAAAAGATGCAACCGTCCCATTTTCACTTGGCAAACATGCAGACAGCTTAAACCCAGGAAAAAAATCAGGCTATCAGATTTAGCTTAAATCTATCGAAAAATTGGCTGGTTCCTAACTGAATTACTGCAGTAAAAAGGGATAAGCTGGGGCATTGATGAACTCATTAATTGGTATAAGACTATTGATTGCTAATTTTTATCATACTAAACTGTGAGTTCAGAATTCGCAATAATGCTGCAACTCAATCAAAATCTAGATTGAATAAGATTCCTATAAATTTTCCAACACTGTTGAAATTTAAAACCAAGACTCGTCATTTAAGCAGGCTGCAAGTATTGTACCTTTGTATATGTTCGTACTCGTGGAGTAACTTGTTGCCATGAGCTATTCTGCATATAGTTGCCCTTCTCAAAATCCACATTGCTAGAGGATGTACCACCCGAGCTGTCTGGAAAGTCTTGCTGCGAGAACACTTGAGAGTCTGCCAGGCTTGTTGTGGTAATCTGAGACTGAACGTCCTGGCTTGCGCTGAAGACCTCTTTACCAACCAAACAATCTGAAGGATTTTGGAAATCAGCATTCTTGGCTGTGCAGAATTCATCCAAAATTGCATTTGAGACGGAAGGATCCATCACTGCACTTCCCCCATCAACATTAAGAGAACCATAAATTCCACTTTGATCATTACTCTCATCAGACAAAGTTTTTGCTGCAGTTGGGTTAAGGCTACAGGGGTCTTGCTGAGCTAATGGAATGACTTGGTTAGCTGGGGATAAAAATCTTAAATTGTTTAGCTGCTGATCCCATAGATCCTGATTCATCATAGGTATGGAGGGATTTATAGCTTCAGGGAGTACAGCTGATGGTTCCTGCAAGCCAAACATTGATAATGGTCCTGAAGATCCATACATCCCAGGGAAAGATGCACAAGAAGGATTTGTCATCCATTCATCAGAGTCTAGGAAAGGAAGCGAGCTATTTAAAGTATTGGAATCAGCTTGAGGAACATGAATTTGCTGGGGTTGCAGGATAGAAGGTTCAAAACTTGAATGTACAGGCCAAAGACTGGTTTGTGCATGCATATGACTCTGGTTTTGATTTTGGAACTCTAGTTGGTTCCCGGAGTTCTGTAGATTTGTAAAACTCGAAGATGGTTTTTCTTCACTGCATTCTCCTATTGAGGTTACCTGGCTTAACTGATCAGTAGAATGCTCAGGTTCTGGTTTTAACTTCTCTACGCTAATCCCTGCTGGTAATTGATTTTCAATGTTGCAAGGAGAATGTACATTCCCAGATGCATTTATCTTCAATGAAGATGAGTTAAGGGTGTCAGATTGTTTGGGGCGGAACTGGGACTGATTTTGGTTTTCTACTGATGTAACTACTAATTGGTTAAGCTGAGGCATCTGATTGATTGTTCCCTGCATGGTCTTAACATCATCCAAAGAAACACCCCTGGCAGCAGATACTTCTTGTAGGCCAGACTCGCAGATTCCAGGATAGTTAACACCTTGGGGTTTCATCAGCATCTTAAACAGTCGCTCAGAGCACAAGTTTGGAATTGGTGGATATGCAAAATTCCCATTTGCATTTTCAGGAAGCCAGATGAGTGGTCTTTTGATCAAGTTCCCCCATTCTGTTTCCCCTCCTAACAAAAAAAAAAGCCAAAATGAATATCGAACGAATTTTCCCATTAGCAAAAACAGTGCCAAGATAGCTTACCTAAATATCCTGATTGCAGAGGTCGTTTGAGACCTGAAGTCAATGAAGGGAAAATGAAAAGGCTTTCAGGGGTTTCAATTTCCCAGGAACTAACTCTGTTCTGCTTATCAGAACATCCTGGTTCATCCCACTCTACCTGTTGATTGACATATTTAAGAAACTTACATGCTTGATTGACAAAAACAGCCAGGAACTCCCTAGTTCTCATCCTATGAATTATTGCAACATAAAAATAATAGAATTCTTTACCTGAAGATTCCGCCATTTGGATCCAGGCCATCTCAGTGGATCTAAGTCGCTAATACCAACTATTGTGCCCATATATCTGCAGAGAGAATAAAATCCATCAGAGCATGCCTACACAATTGGACCAACAAATGACTTGTGTAATCACCATGTTGATGTGTAAGCTTTTATCAGGCAAAAGGCATCCAAAAGGTGCTTTATCATCATTATATGTACAAGAGTAAAAAGATGAATAACCAGCTGCAGTTGGCTCTATTGCTAACTAAGACTGCGAAAGATTGCAAAAGGTAGGAAAATTACCTGCGTTTTCCTGACTCCTCTGTTTCAAACATCATTCCAAACCTCATACCGACTGACACTTGGGTACCAAATACAGCTTTTCGATATTTAGCTAAAGGAATGACAAACTCTGATGGGCATGCCCTATAAATGGTGGAGAGGATAGCGTTATCACCATATTCAGAAACTGCAAGGGGTGAAACAAGTTGTACATAATAATGAATGTTCAATAAACCTTGGGTTGTAAAAAATGGTGAATGGGCTCCGATTAGCAGCAGCATGTGCTGCAGCTGCAAGAACTCCAATATGCATACTATCAGCTGATAGAACAGATGATGGTAGTGCTGTTTGTTGACGATTTGCACGCCTCACACCCACCAATAACTGCGACTTTTCATCTCTGATAATATTAAGGCAAAAAAAAAAGCTACAATTAATTGTATTGTACCTCAGGGGAAAAAAAGGTTCCAACAGGGGAAAAGAAATGGCATTCATTTGCTACTCTTCCTCCCACCTTGAGCGATGATAACATTAGAAGTTATAGCATGGGAATCATGAAATTTACCTGATAAAGAGGACAGAATCTCCCGCTTTAAGCCTTTTTGACCCCACAAACAAACTCCATCCAGTTGTAAGTAGGTGCCGCTTTGGCTGCCCTGCATATGAAGGCAAAAGTTTAGCAAATGTGGTAAAGAAATAAACCAAGCAAAAAAAAATGTCATAAAAATGCTGAGTTTTAGAAATTTGACCAACAAACATCTCAAGTTTCATATTTCTGAGAACCATATCTTCATCAAACTAACTAAAGAAATATGAACAAAATAAAAGTCTCCTCACCGCGATATATATGGCGAAATGTCCATGTATTCTCATGCAAGTCTCTGACAACAAGCTCTTGAGTTGGTGGTTGCATTGTGTAATCCTAAGTAAATAAAACCATGTATTTCAACTTATTAGCTCCTAGTTCACCAGTACTTGCAACGATAATCAGGATCAAAACTCACCAACGGAGGAAAGAGCTTTTCCGCTGCCCTCCTTGGCACTGAAAACCCACCATGTGTGCTTGTGTCACTTGCTGTCAATGTTTTGCAGAAAAATTCGCTTGGATGCTTGCTAGGCTTTAGTCCAAAATCAGGTATGGGAAATACATCCTTCTCCTACACCAACCTTGTACATATTAATGAAAACAGCTACTTTGCACCAGCATTTATATGTAACTTTTAACATTTTGGCAGGATGTGGAAAGAAAAGATGAAGTGAATAAGTTAGATCACTATGTAGTAGTGAAGCTTACAGAGTTCACTGGTTGAAGACTCATCTGAGCATAGATCTCATCCGTATCTTTGTCAGCCTAAACATGGAGAAAAATAAATGGAAAGGAAGGTACATCAAGTAAAATACCAACCGTCTTAACAAGACATAACTGTAATATACACGTGGTTGGAAGTGACATACATGCAGAGTGACATTGTGAACTTGGCACAACAACTGAGAAGCAAGATTCGGGTAGTTTGGAATTTGCGATGTTGCTGTCCTTTTAGTGGACACTGCCACCTATAGATGCAAATGAAAACTCATTAGGCTTTTACCAACCCAACCCAGCAGAGACTCTGTCTGTTTCCCAGACACTACCATTGTAGTATAGCTTCTTTCCCATCAACTGTTTCTACATTCAGCTTTCAGCTTCAAAATAAGGCTATCACCATTACAAAAGGTACATAAATTGCATAGACTGTTACGGAATGCTGATTCTACAAGCCAAATTCACAGCTGCCTCAAAAATTTTACAGTCAATGACAAATTAAGATACACGGCAGAGTAGATCTAATTTGGCATAAAGGACCTCAAATACAATATAATAAGCTCATTAACAAAAAAAAGAAACTCAAAAAATCAAGACTTTAAAAGCAGAACTTTCTTAGTCATAATTAGATTCATCTTGAAGCTTCTACCTATGATTCAATTGCAGACACTATAATGAATTTGCAATCTTAAGAAAAGTGAATTGTGAATCAATTGAAAAGTAAGTAATGGAATGAGCAATTCGAATATGAGTAAAGTTAAAAGAGGTATAAATGCAAACCTGTTCACTGTGTCCTTGGGGGAAATAATACACTAGACTACCAACTTGAGGCAAGGAAACAAGTGGACCTGCACATGCGTACCACAGCTCCGAGTTCATAGTCTTCCGAGTTCCTGAAATCAAGCATCAGGACAAACTCTTATATAACATAAGACAAACAACTTGAACCATGCACCGAGTTGACGGCACATGTCAAAAACAAAAAAACCTAAACCTTTTTTTTTTCTCTACCAGATTATTTCATTTTACTCGAGTTGCAAGTGGCCATATAACTAAAAAGAAACAAAAAAAAAAAGTTTTTTATAGCGAAATATAACGAACCAGAATGGTCCTGAATCTGTTTTAACAACTTCATTTCCTCAAGCAGATTGGTTTGTGCTCCACCACTAACCAAGGCTCCTGTTTTGATTTTCTCTTCAACAGAACCCATCTCTTTCAGAATGTAAAGAAACGCACACACACACCCTCTCTCGTATTACTCCAACCAGAAGAACTCATAAGACCGCCATGTTCACATCTCAACCCAGGAAAGAAACCCAGAAGAAGTGCAGGCCAATAAAATGAACAAATTAAGTAATCAAGCCATGCATGAATAGAAAAGAAAAAAGAAAAAGAAGAAGAAAGGCCAACACAATTGGGACACAAAAGAGAGAGCTTTTGATAACACAAGAGAGTCCAAAATCAAGGAACAAAAACCTGCAAAAAGGAAACTAAGGAGATCTTTTTAAGGTGGGCCTTTTGACAAAACAATGAAAACCAGAACTATAGCCTAGAACCCTTCCCCCACCCCCATCATTTTGCATCAAAGCACGCCAACCAAAGCATGAGGACGAGTGGGTCTCATCTCTTTCGCTCTCTCTCTTCCTGGGCTATTATCAACTGTGCTTGTTTTTATAAAAAGAAACCGACTTTTCACTGAAAATATGTTCACTACATCATCATCATCATCAAATATACAAACCCAAAAAATAAAAAAAGAAGAAAAGGGAACAAAGCTTTCTCCTTTATTTAATCTGAAAAACTATTACAGCTATACTATCATCTCTATTATGTCTATCTCTGCAGAAATGTGTAAAAAAATTGCTTGAAAAAGTAGAAAAAGAGTGCAGTGAAGCCTTATCCTGCGCACACTCTTTCTGTATATGGCGATTTCGTTGCAGCTTTAAGCTGTGTCAAAAGCCCAAAAGAATAAAAATAAAACGAAAATTTTGAAAAAGAAAACACAGCTTTAGACTATTAGAACACGAAACAGTACAAAAAAGAGAGAAAAGAGAGACTGTGTTGAATTTTTTTTTAAAACAAGAGGGAGAGAGGGTGCCATCTAGTAGAGAATGGAAGTAAAAAAATTGGGTAAATATCAATTACAATCCTTGACTTTAACCATGTTTCCTGTTTTAGTTTCTTAATTGTTATATATATCACAAAAATCTTATTATTTTAATTTCTGTAACATTGATATCCTTTTCACCTTCTTGTTAGTGGGGAACAGCTAAAATTGAGATTTTTATTTCCTTTTTATCAAAAAGCGACAGCATAAAAAATAGATATAACATGAATATGCTATTGGCATTACAATTTTCTTTGAATTTAATAATAATAATAATAATAATATATCATATTTTAAGTCTAGATACTCAAAATCAATATTAAAAGATCAAAAGTTCTTACACATCCATATAAAGATGTATTTTTTTATTTTTATTAGCCAAATACAAATCACTCAGATCATGTATTATAATTCTTACTATCAGATCCTATACACCTAAGATAAGATAAGTAAGAATCTCCCATGAAGAATTTTTATGAAACAAATTAAGATATATGGACTAAAAGAAAAAAGTGATTAAATACAGGGACGCTACGTATAATTTTGACGAAAAGAACGTCAAGATGGCGCATTTTAGCACGTGGATTACGAGGATACAACTTTTTTTTTTTTTTGCGGGAAATTTCTCTCTCTAGATATTAGCTGCAGCCTTATATAATTTTAGTTTTATTATATATTTTTTTTCACCTGCCCCTCCTTACATCTGTTTCAATTATGGCAAATTTTGTTTTCATTCTAATTTATTTTATTTTTAAAAAAAAAAAAAAGAAAAAGCGCTTTTCCGTGCTTATTGCGTCTGATATCATTTGACCGTTCGTCACGCGTGCAGTTCACGACAAATCGGTGCGAGGGAGGCGCACGCTTACTTATAGAAAACATACGTGTCAACGGATCGATCATAGTCGTCATCCCACGGCGCCGTTTCTGGTTTTCTCATTTAGATTTACATGATTTGTT
>CATIWK010074078.1:0-13742 GCA_949634005.1 Mallotus japonicus
AGCCACAATTTGATTTTACAGCTATAAATTACAATTATTTTAGCTAGTGATAATATACTTCAAAATTGCATTATTTATTTAATGGCATAAACTAATTTGTAAAACATTCAGTATTGTCAATTATTAGTTATCAACTATTAACTATAAAATTAAATAGTTGTATTTTCTATTTTCTAAAAACAACTATAATTAAGTTGCTCGCAAGAAAGATTTTGTACAATACATTATAGAAACAAAGATGATAATAATGAGGAAGTGTATGTTCATCAAACAAAATTAATTTTAGAAAAAAATGATTTGTTCTATCATGAACTTATCAATTGGATCCTACTTTAAAAGTTATTTCAATTGCTCCTTCAACTTTATAAATTGTGTCAATTCTATCTAATTTTATTTGAAAAAATCTAATCGTATTTTTAAAAATTACTTTTAGATCCTAATAAAATAAATTTGATAGTTATTCAAATTTTTCTTTTTTTAATAAATATAAAATTTTAGAAATATTCTCAAGTTTCAGTCTTACCAATTTTAAAATTATTTTTAAATTTTCACATAAAATTTAAAATTTTTGCATATCAATGAAAAATAATAAGAAAAAAAAAGAGTTATAATTTGTGAATCAATTTATCATATAGACTAATATTAGTAAAAATATAAAAATATATAAAGTAACTACTTTTAACTATCACTGTAAATAATAATAATAAACTTTTAATTTTTACTTTTTTCACAATTTCAAAAAAATCCAATATATATATATTTTTATTCTTGATAATATTTTTAGTATCTCAAAGGCCTCTCTTTTTTTCTTGATTTCATAATTTTGGTTTGACCCCTATTAGAAACATTTTAAATAATATGGTTGAAAATTAAGAAGGGAATTTTAAAGTAGTTAGAATTTAAGGTTTTTTAGTAAAAAATAAAAAAAAATTATGAAGATATTTAAAAATTAATTTTTAAATTTATGTCGGGAGTGGCAAAATTAAAATTTATAAGAAATTTTATATTTTTCTTGTAAGAAAAAGATGATGAAAAATTTAATCAGTATCAAATTTATTTTATAGTGAACTAAAAGTAATTTTGAAAATAAAATTAAATCTTTTAAATAAAATTAAATAGAATTGACATAAATCATAAAGTTAAAGGAGCGAATTGAAATAACTTTTAAAATAGGATTCAATTGATAACTAGCTCAAAATTCAGAATAAAACTAAAGGCTTTCCCTTAATTTTAACTGTTCATGAAAACAAAATTTTGAAAATATGATAAATTAATTCAAAGATTAAGAATGTACGCAATTGAATTTTCTATGGCATTAAACTTGTAAAAGAGGACTGTGATGTTAAAGAGTAGAAATGAAATTAAGCTAATATGCGAGAGACTCCTATTTTTTTCTCTTTTTCCCTTTAATTAATGAATGCCAATTCTAAATAAGGGAAGAGACCAACTGCAAAGGGAAGAAGAGGGTTGAGGAAGAATCGAAAAAAATTAATGAGATGGACGTACGAATAATTATTAGGTGTATGGATAAAAATTAAAATTTATCGAAAAAATAATTAGGTGTTAATATTTTTAAAGAATAATAAAATATTAAGTTCTGAATATTTTTACTGAAGAAAATTTTTACCCCATCCCTTTCTCTTACCCTTATAATGTTGGAAATTTAACCATTTGTACTAATTGTTCAAAAAAACTAATTTTACTGTAGAAATAAGGATCAATTTTCTCCTTAACTTTTCGATGAGGACCAAATTAGTCCTTTTATTACCTTTTAGGTCAACGTAGCCATTGAACTATCTAATAAAGATCAAATTATAACCATGACAATTACACTTGTCCCCTTATTTTTTGGCAAGTGAATGAAAGACCCCTTAAATAAACCTGTCTAATGTTTTACCTATTTTACAAATGATTCCCTATTATAGGAAAAAATTTAAGAAATTAAAATTTTTAAATTATATTTAACTCATAAACGTTTATACAATACAAAATTTAATAAATTATTAATATATTATATAAATATTTAAATTTAGTTATGCATAAATATACATTTTTAATACATTCATGCATTATATTTAATTTTTTAAATTATAATAACACTCAAATTTATCTATATTTTAAAACAATAAATATATAATTTAATATGCAAATAAATTATTATCTTTTAAAATTTTTCATTGTAAAGTAATAAATAACATAACAATAAACTAAGATTAAACTATTTTTTTCATCATAATTAATTATAAGAATTAATTTATTAATTAAGTGATATATATATATATATATATGAGTGTCAAGTATAACATAAAAAATATAATTAATATAGATATAAATGAAATTTTATATATTTAAAATTACTGGTGGATTGGTATATTAAAATTCAGGTCTTAAAAATATTTTATAAATTTAATTTTTTGTTAAAAATATTTTTTACTCAAATAAGGATGAATTTGTTAAATAAGTAAAATATCAGGGAGGTATTTGTAAATGTTTAGAGATTCTTTTGTTTACTGTCAAATAATAAGGGCGATAAGTGTAATTGTTAGTGCCAATTAAACCTTTATTGAATAACTTAGCGGTTAAATTGGTTCACATCACAAGCTGACAAAAGAGTTGATCTAATTTTCGTCCAAAAATTCAGGAGGAAAATTGGCCTTTATTCCTTTACCTAATGAAACGATTAACAGAAATCATTATAAAATTATAAATGTATTTTAATTAATTATCCGATTATTCCCCTAGTTTCCCCTCTTTTATATGCCATTTATCTATCTATTTTTCTTTTTTTTTTATTGAAAGATATCTATTTTTCTTTTAAAAAATCCTTTTACAGACTCTTATTATAGTACAAACATTTGTATATATACAAATAAAATTAAAACCGTTAGATTTATTTTTATTTAATTTCAACCATTCATGATTTTTTTATGTACCAATACATGTAAATTGTATCAATGACTACAATTAAATTAATAATAATCTAACGATTCTGATTCTATTTGTATTGATACAAACAGTTGTATTGTAGAAGGACTTCCTTTTGCAATACACATATTAATGCACTTCATTTGTCAATTTTTCTTTATGAAAAAAGTTCACATTGAACATTCAATTATTCATCAAAGGCCAATTTAGCCATAAAATTCAAACTCAGCTAAATCACTCCACAAATTTGATTATTTCAGCCAATTTAGTCATCTGGTGATACAGTAATAATTTGCTTGGAATACTATGTTTTGCATTTTAAATAATTTGCCTATAAATTTTTATATGATAGCAAAACTTTAAAATATTATTACAAATAACAAACTACATAAATTTTAGGAAAAATATAAAAAAAATACGGCAGGATTGGACCTTTGATCTGTGGTCTTTTTATTGATTTTAAGAGCATATAGTTTTACTTTATTTGCATTTTGATATTCTACTAACTAAAACTGTTAAAAATATATAATTTAATATTAAAATAATATGGATATTTAAAAAAGTTATTTGCTAAATAATGTAAAATTTAACTAACTATAATGGGCTCATAATAAATAAAAGAAAAGAGTAAACATATAAGAACCTTGTAGTTTTTGCGTTTTATTACTAAGGACTTGCTATATTTTATGATATTTCAGTACCTATAATTTTATTTCTGTACCAATTAGCTTATAAAATTTGACACTTTAATTTTTCTCTCCTTCGATGATAAAAAAAAAAATTAAATTATAATTTTAATCAACTTCTTGTAACTTAATCTTTGACTTAACAATAGTATTAATGTTTAGAGTTATCAAATTTTATTAAAATAAAATTATGATAGAAACATTTTCTTTTACATTTTCCTATTATTATTAGGGATAATTGTTATTTCCCCCCTATATTTTGACCTATTACAAATGTTTGTATTTTTGAGTTATATCAAGATCATAGAACTTTCTCTTATATTGAAAATCGCTACTATTCGTACTAGTTCTTAGACGTGAACTCTCGCTTTTACTACTATTTCCACTTTCACCACAAATGTAACTATAAATGTAACTTTCGCTGTAATTGTTACTACCACTTAAAATATAACTATCAATACAGACTTGAGAACGAAGATAACTGTCAATGCTGATATTGATGTAATTTTTCCAACTATATTTAGTATCATACATATAATGATCATGGTGGGAATCGCCACTTCCAAACCCATTATTCAGAGAACTAGAATTCTAATAACTATAAAAAGAACTTTCTAATTCACTCAGAGAAAAGAATGATCAGTGTCAATCTCAAAAACTTGATTTTCAATATCAAAATATATGGAATAACTGTAGGGATTTGATCCATGATATTTGAAAAAATATTTATTCATCTCTGACATTTGTAACAGTTAACACCCGTTAGTCCTTCTGTAGTCCTTCTGTAGGAATGAAATAGTACACGATTTTGCAAATATCAGGGATGAATAAATATTTTTTCAAATATCAGAGATGAAGTAGTATAATAAACCAAAACATAAGAGGTAAATAGCAATTCTCCCTTATTATTACCACCTAAAACTATCGTGAATAAACTTTTCTTTTTTTTTTCTCCTCTCCCAAATAGTATACAAATTTAGACTTTTGGATGTTCAAAGAGAGAAATTATATGCAAAAGAAATCACAAATTTCATAATAAGAAGTTGAATTCCAAAGGTATCAAAGTGCCGGACAAAAAAAATACTACAAACTTTGATAATGATAGAGTAAAATCACAAGGTATTTATATGTAATTTTCCCTAAAATAAAATTAAAATGTTTTTTTTTTAATTTGATATAAAATGTATTTTTAATTTTATGAGAACAAAAAGAAATCTGTTGCACCATTGCTTTCCAACACAGAGTCATCTATGAAAACAATTAGTTCCCAAGCATTTCTTTTCATTTTAAGCTTAATATCATTGGAGATGGGCGTCAACTGCATTAACGGGATTGTTGGTGATAGAAGGTTGGTGGGCGTTAAAATAGCGTAAGGTCCAAGTATTAAAAACTGATTCATTTAACAGCGTGCAATGAAAATTGACCACCTAGTGGCCTGCTAAATCCAAATCTAACATATTCAAAACAACCCGAAAAATACAAATGAAGTTCAAATCTAAGACAAAAATCTTTAAATTCCAAGCTGCACTCGCCATCAGAGTCTACTTGCACTTCTTCTTGGGCCTCAGCTGCCAAAAAGGAAAAAAGAGGGTTCAGCTATTCTGCAGAAGCGATTCAAGGCAAAACAGAACAAAGCCGAACAGCGGACAAGAAGAATTGTGATATAGTAATTATTCAATTGAACAATAAAAGAACCTGATTGCTGTGGCCACATTTCTTCTTCCTGCAGTTAACAGCCCTTGGGTGCAGACGAGCGTAACACCTAGAAACCCAAAAGAAAAAATGCAAGTTCAACTCTATGTTGCAGTTTAATTTATACATTATAATACATCCTCAAATGTATCTGTATGGTCCAGAATAATAAGACAACATAACATGTGAATATCAAGTACCCAAATGTCCACAAAGGGAATCACTGAATCAGCCAGAGGAGGAACAATATTTGCAGACTACGTAAATGTAATAAAATAACCTCACAAGCACCCAACTCCACCTCATTTCTCCATTCCAAATATATAATTTAAAAAAAAAATAAAACAGAATTCAAAGAAGATAACAAACATCAAAGACGCATCCCATTATAAAAAGCATTTCAATGGCAGATCTATCTTAGCCACATGAGAAAAATTTCTAAAAAAAATGACCAGTCCTGCACAAAACCATCACATTGCCAAAACTAATACAGGCAAGTCCCTAACTGCATAGGTGCAAAACTTCATGGATAGAAACAAAAAAAAAATATGTACACTTCCCAATGCAGTTTACCACATTCATGTGATCACATTAAAAGGATAAATTTTCAATCCCTACTACTTGTGTTGCATAATAGCATCACAATAACATGAAAGTAAGGCAATGAATGTAACACCTATGAAAATCATCAAACAACTGAACAGGTACTGTTGAAATAAGGCAACAATTTCTGGGAACAATTCCTGGAAGACAAATTTTGCATAATTGCACCATCCATGAAAATCATCAAATAACTAAGAAAGTACCCTTGAAATAAGGCAACCATGTACCACCCATGAAAATCAACTGACCGTAAATAACAACAGCTGAAAAAGTAGAAATGGGATTGATATTGGGAACTTGTATGACTTCTATTGCACAATTTGCAAATAAAGCTAAGTCAGTCCCCTACTGGTTCAGTAATGAAAGGGGCCATTGCAAAACTACTAACATCAAGATCAAATAATGAAGCTACTCATAAATTCATTTCACTGATTTAAAACATACAAGCCAGAAACTGTAATTTGAAACTAAACAAGAATCAATCAAATAACATAAACAGAGAAAGAGTAGGGATCATACTTGCGGCAAATCATCTTTTCTTGATTGTATTTGCGAGCCAAAGCCATAAGAGAAGGCTCTATGATTCCTCCTCTAAGCCTGAGCACAAGATGAAGAGTTGATTCTGCACAATAACAGCGACAAAAAAAAAAATCAGAATCATACAAAAAATTGTACAACAAAAAAGATAAAATTGATAACATGAAGCTTCAAACTGAGAAAGAGGTTGAAAATAAATAAAAAATAAAAACCTTTCTGGATGTTGTAATCAGCCAAAGTTCTGCCATCTTCAAGTTGCTTCCCGGCAAAGATCAATCGCTGCTGGTCAGGTGGAATTCCTATTAAACAAGCAAAAAAACACATACAAAACATTATTTATTTTCTCAGTAACCAAACAGAAAATTTTAAAATTTTCCAAAAAAAAAAAAAAAGATACCTTCTTTGTCCTGGATCTTGGCCTTGACATTGTCGATGGTGTCGCTGCTCTCTACCTCGAGAGTAATTGTCTTCCCTGTTAGGGTTTTCACGAAGATCTGCATCTTTGCTTTACCTCTCTGCGCTCGCTCGCTGCTAAGTGTAGAGAATAAGAAGCTCAATGGTATCGCTTTGTTTATATAGTTCAGGTTGTAGCAAGCTAGGGTTTTTAGAGCTGACCTAAATCATAGTTTTTGGGCCTCTTATGAAGCCCTAACTCTCAAAATTTAAAAGGCCCATCAAAAATTGAATAAATAAGCCTGTTTTATTTTCTTTTATTTTTTAAATTTAAGTGGTCTAATCTATTTTTTATTATTAATATAAAGGTTTTTTTAAAAAATAAAAAAATAAATGGTCTAATCTATATTTATTGTTTTTAATATAAATGTTAAATAATTGAAATATTGATGGATTCAAAAAAATTATACTTCATAATTTCCTTAGACAAAAATAATTGTTAGACTATTTTCTCACTAATATCTTTAAATAAAAATGATAATTAGACCACTTTTTCGCAAATAAAATAGTCCAATTTTGGATTTTTAACTGGTTTTCAATTGATAAATTTTAACAAATAAAAAACATTTTTAATTAATTTTTAATTGATAGGTTTTTATTTTGTGAAAAACGCAATAAAGCTGAAACCCTTAAACAGAAACTAATCTAAAATAGCTAACACCCAAAACATCATGCATCAACCACTCTTTCAGACCATAAGGAGGCTACAGACATCTGTGACACCCAATAGGCATATCCTTTGCAATGTTGGCCATGAAATCAGCTGCAAAGTTAGATTCCTTATAAACATTCTTGACTTGAACACTCAAAGGCTTCAACATCAGGTCTTGGACTGGCTTTACCAAATAAGAGTAAGCATGAACACCCACCCCTCTTGAATGGATCAGCTTGAAGGCATTAACACTGTCCATTTCCAACATAACTCTCTTGACCCTCACTTCCCAGGCCATAACTTAGCCGCTAACACTGAATAAAAACCCATCTTAGATGTGAACCCCGTAACCCATTTGCCATCACTATCCCTTAGCAGACAACTAGAAGTTGCAATGTTATGCTCTCTACTTACTGCGCCATCTGTATTGAGTTTAAACCAACCCTTAGTAAGAGGATCCCAACCTATAAACCTCTGCACTTTAACCAGGCCCAAGTGATGGAATTGCCCAATCTTCATCAATGCTTTTGTAATTTTAGCAGCCCGACACCTGATATCACTAGACTTATCATCCCTCCAAGAATCTTGCTGGAAAATCACTAAATTGTGCTAGTGCCACAACTGCCAAACCGCAACCCCAGCTAATCCCATTTTGATCTCCTTATTTATCCATTATATTGCTCACTAACCATTGGTCTAACAGCATTACAAAGAAGCTATTAACAATATGCACATTTAAGAGTTTTTCCATACTGCCTTAGCCTGAACACAATCCCTTAAGGCATGAATGATCGTCTGCTTCTCCATACCACTAACGGCACACAAATCAGACTCATATAAGTGCCTTCTTACCCTCTACATATTAGTCAACAACTTGTTCTTAGCTGCAAGCCAAATGAGGTTTTGAATTCTGTCAAGGCCATTCCACTTCCAAATAAGACTCCACAACTCGCTTGCTCTTCTCTCAAGATTCATATTCAGCATGTCATATGCTGATTTTGTTGAGAAATCTCCAGAGGAAGACAACCCCCAATATGACTTATCTTCCTCCTTATCCATAGTTGGCAAAACATGGGTTGCTATTTAAACGAGGATAGACTGGGGAAGCAAATGACTAAATTTCTCCCATCGCCAGCCATTAAGACTCACATAGTCTTGAATAAAACTATATCGTTGTGCATCAGGAATTTCTTGAATAGCCAGTTTTATAAGGGGCACATCCGCACACCAAGTATCCACCCAGAATTTAGTTTTATCTCCTCTACCTACAAACTAGTGGACACCATTCAACATTTTCTCCCATGTTCCATGAATCGCCCGCCAAACAACTGAACCATTTTTGTAAACTGGAATCTGATTGAAATTCTACAACTCTAAATTATATTTTCTTGTTAGCACTTTCACCCATAACCTTTCCGGTTGCGTAATCATCATCCAAGCCAGCATCATCAACAAAGCTTCGTTCATCTTCCTTAAATCCTTCAGACCTATGCCACCTAAAGCTTTAGGAGTACACATCGTATCCCAATTAACAAGGTTGAATTTCCTTTGACTGTCCGACCCTTCCCATATAAAAGATTGAGACCACTTTTCAATTTGTTCGCACACACTCACGGCTAACTTGGTAGTTTGCATGGCATACACAGGAATTGCTTACACAATTGACTGTGTTAGTGTAATTTTCCCAGCCAACGACAGATTTTGGCTACTCTATCCCGAGAGTCTCTTCTGTACTTTCTTAATCATCGAGCTATAAGTATGCTTGGTAATTCTAGAGTGGATCAAAGGCATTCCTAAATAGCGCCCTAAGTTCTCTGTTCGAGGAATGCCAAGAATGGTGGACATGCTATTAGCTTCAACATGACTGATATTTTTTGAGAAAAAAACTCTAGATTTGGCCAAGTTAACCACCTAACCCGAGCTACAACAAAAAGAGTCCAATACAGATTTGATCACCTCCACTTGGTACCTGGACGCCTCTCTAAGCAATAAGAGGTCGTCAGCAAAGAAAAGATAAGCTAAAGGCAGACCATGTCTACCCAAAATCATAGGCTTCCATTTTTTTCCTCCACTGTTTTCATGATCGCTTAAGCCAATCTCTCCATACATAAAATAAATAGGTACGGAGAAATCAGATCACCTTGTCTTATCCCTCTAGAAGGCAAGAACATCTCCATTTTTTCATCATTCCATAGAAGCTCCATGGAAGCAGTGCTAACACAGTCCATGTTCACGTCAACAACACATTTAGGGAACCCAATATCCAACAGCGTATCCAAGATAAAATCCCACCGAAGCATATCATATGCTTTAGTAAGATCAATTTTAATTGCCATAGATCCCCTCTTTCCTTGCTTTCTCCTCATAGAATGAACAGTCTTTTAAGCGAGAATAATGTTATCTGTTATGCTACGCCTAGGAACAAAGCTTGTTTGTGCAGGACCCACTAAGTGTAAAAGAAACTTTTTGATTCGATTCACTACCACTTTAATGATAGTTTTGTAAATAGTGTTGCACAAGCTTATAGGTCTGAATTCTCTAATATTCATTAGATTTTCTGTTTTCGGAATAAGAACTATCAGCGTATAATTGACTTCTTTTGCTGATTCTGACCTTTAAAAATCCCTTTCACAAATTCACAAACCGATTGTCCCACCTCATGCATTTGCGTTTGGAAGAACCCGACATTAAGACCATCACACCCAGGCGCATTGAAAGGGCTCATATCGAAAATCGCCTTCTTAATTTCCCCAACATTAAATATGGACTGTAATTCTGCCATTTGTTCATCACTAAGCGCTGCAAAACTGTTCCTAACATGGAAAGGAGGGGGAATAACTCCATTCACCTTATAATTTTGCTTAAAATAGTCCACTTCCAATCTTTTAAGAGGTTCTTGCTCAGATATTACTTGCCCATTGTCATATGATAATTGAAGGATCCGATTCTTTCATCTCCGCTCTAGAGTAGATTGATGAAATACCTGGTATTCCTATCACCACTAAGAACCCAGTCCTTTTGAGACTTTTGAAGCCATAATAACTCCTCCTGCATGAGAACTTCTTCCAATTCTATTTTCAATTTAGCTTCCAAGTTAAGTAAATTTTGTATTCTATTCCACTCCAACGCCTTTTGAATCCCACTTATCCTCACTAGAAGTATATTTTCCATCTAATTATGTTCCCAAAAGATTTTTTATTCCACTCCACCACTGCATCAATGAAGCTTTTAACAACTTATGTATAGTTCAGCTGCTTCCTTCAATTATCTGCAACAGCTTTACCAAAATTCGGACTTATCAACCAAGTTGCTTGCAACCAGAAAGGGTGATTATTTACTTTTATAACACCGATGTAAGCAAAATTTAATTAATAATGGCATGTGGTCTGACTGAATTCTCGCCAAGGGATACACCCTTATGTCAGGAAACTGGTGTTGCCATTGAGAGTTACATAGAGCCCTATTTGTAAACTTAGGCCCGATGTACCCTAGATCACACAAGCAATTCTCTTTAACCCACGACTAAAATAATTTACACACACCTACTCTCTGTTTTGACCCACCTTGATGATCCAAGGTATATAACAGAGCATTGAAATCCCTATATAATATGCATGCCTGATTTATGCTTATTGTTATTCTGTTTAATTGTCTCCAAAGTCCACTTCTTTCTCTTGCATTTGAGCTTGTATAGACGAAAGTCACGTAAACATTTGTATGGTTTACATGATGAATGCTAATATGAACAAATTGCTAATGGCTTTCAAGGATATCAACTTGAATATAATCCTTCCATAAAATCCATATACCACAAGAAAAACCTTGCGCTTTAACCCTATGAGATCTGCCATAGCCGCTAGCATAGATACACTCATTAGCTTTGAAGCCACTTGCTCGAGGCTCGAAAATGGCAATAACTTCTGGTTTGTTTTAATCAACTAGAGCCTTGAAAGATCTGCAAAAATTTAGGGAACACACCCGTGCACATTCCAACATATTACAGACATGATTAAAATACAAATCAGAGAAATAAAAAGCTAACTTCATCAAACTACACTTAGTCTGCAGTGGTGGGAACAAAGGACCCCCTTCATCATCATCCATGCTTCCTTCATCCTCGTCTAACTCAAATTCCTCTTCGGACTCACTTGACTCTTCTTCCATTATCATTTGTTCCTCATCCGGAAGGAGCCCAGAGAAAGCATTCTTATCTCCCCTTCTCCCTACTTTTGTGTTTTTTCTATGCTCCCCTGGAACAGTAACCTTACCTAGCTCAGGCTTTTCATCCTCACTAGGGCTTAGTCGGATAACTGAATGCATTTTGGGGTTCAAAATAATTTGAGCCCGATTATTGGGCTTAGTACTTGGGCCAATGGGCTTCTTATTGTTGGGCTTAGCATTGTCATTAGCTCCAACCGAACCATCTATATTATTACCCTCAACATTCCTTTCAGTAACTTTATAATTGGCTCCCGTTTGCTTCCTAAACCCCTTCTTAATGTTAGCCATTTCCTTATTAAGAAGTTGACTTATTATATTTTTACTCCTATTCTCATCTTCTTCATCATTGCTGAAAATCTCGTCATTAGCATCAAGCATCGCAAATCTCGACCCTGTTGTTTGCTTTTTGGTAGTGTTCATATTTTTCTCCACCATATAAGCTCTTTCCTTTCTTAGCCCCAACCTTCCTTTCCTAGCAGCGATCAACCTAAGGCCGAAGCTGGGCTCCTCCTCCGGTGGTTGTGCTTGACCCTGTTCCTCTCCAATCATGGCATTATCCTTTCCTTACTGATTGAGGTCCCCTGCATTAGGTCTTTGAGGACACATTCCACTAACATGGCCATACTTCCCACACACAAAGCAAATTCTCAGCAAATATTCATATTCCACTTTTTGAATTTTTCCATTAAGCAAGAATTTTAAACACAATTGTTTTTCCAAGTCGAGCTCCACCGCCATTCGAGCGAACTTTCCCCGTTCTGCATACTCTGTGTTATAGTCAATCCTGATCACCCTGCCAATCATCTGCCTAATCAATCTCAGCACTCTTTTATGGTAGTAATGTAAAGGCATGCCTGGTAATTGCACCCATGCCACCACATATTTGATTTTATCATTACTGTTGTCAAAATGAGGATTCCAAGCTTGCACCACTAGATAATGGCAAAGGATGACCCAAGGGCCGTCAGCCAACGCATGTTGTGCGTCCACATTCATCTTAAATCTGACTAAAAAATAACCATTCTCGAGGCCAATAACAGAGAAACCTTTAGTAGTCGAACCCATAAAGTCTGTAATTGATCACAAAGATTTTTGTATCCAATGTCATTCCTAGTAGTTTAACTACTATTGCGTTCTCCCATGGCTTAGCCAAAGCCGCATGAACTCTCTGCAAGAAGTAGATAGATGGAATGCGCTCCTCACGATTCACCACTACATCCTCTGCCGTAATTTCCAAGTCATCTATTTCCTCCTCAGGCTCCTCTACTAGTTCCATAGGGCGTTGTAGTAGTTTATCTCGAAAGGACATCATCCCTCCATCACCGTCCCCACCCTTTTGGTCATCCGTTCTTGGTTTTTCTTTGTTCTGTCATTATCCACCAACGGCGGATCTTCTTTTTCCATTCGCTCAGCTTAGAACTTTCTCGATTGATAGGCTTTAATAAATAAGAATCTTTGCCTATATATAATCCGCACTCCAAATCTTTTCATATTTCTATAATTCATTTAAAAAGTCAAATGTGTAAAGATATTAAAATTTATAATTTTTTCTACAAAAGTAAAAAAAATTAATTACATTAAAAATCCTATTGTCACGACCCGAACCTATAGGTCCGTGACCGACACTAGGGAATGAGAATACTTAAAGTACCCGAAACTCATAGTTAGCCTTAAAAATAAATTTTTTTCGCGAATTAAACAATAAATGCTGAACAATAAAATAAATAAAATGCTTAAAATGAAATAATAACACATTTATCAATAAAAACTTAAATCCCGTAATCATTAAAATCATATTCATTGTTATACAACTGTTAACTTAAATAATACATAAAGCATCTCAAATTAAAATATGACTACTGCAGTGTTCTAGAATACAACATAATATGATGATACATCATATTAACCTACAGAGAATAGCCGGTGAAGAATTACTCCGGCGAAGAGTAGGTCGACTGACAGAAGATCCCCGA
>CATIWK010074179.1:0-25639 GCA_949634005.1 Mallotus japonicus
TTATAAATTGGTTGTTTTATGTTAGTTAATTTAGTTTATGTTAATCGATGATAGATTAAGGTTAGAGAGGTTTAATGCAGTATTTATACATAATTTTTATATTTTTCTGAATTTATTTTAATTTTTGAAGTTAATTTATGAACTTTTATTTTTCGTAATTAATTGTGTAAATTAATTTTAATTAGATGTTTATGTGTTTATATGATAATTAGTTTATTTGTTATTTATTTTCTAAGTTAATTATAATTTTTAGAAATTATTTGTGAATAAATTGGATTTTTAGAGTAAATATATAAATTGAGTTTAAATGAATTTTTGATAAATTATAGTTAAAATAATATGTATATTTTTAATTTCAATTAATAGAGGTGTAAATTTATTTTTATTAGTTAAGTTAGTATTTAAGTATATTTTGTGGATTTTAAATTAATTTTTCCGGAAATAATATATATATATATATATATACATGAATATTGTAGTATTTAATTAATTGATTGGTTTAATGATTTTAAGTAAGTTTAATGTTAATTATTATGTCTTAAAGTATATTTAGATTATTTATGGTGTTAAAATAATTTTTAGGAATTTATTCCTATTTATAGATAATTATTAGAAATTTTCTATATATTATGTAAATAATGAATTTGATTAGTATTTTTAAGTTTAATTTAGTTACTGATTATTTTTATGTTATATTGGATAAATTAAGTAGCTATTTGTGTAAATTGTGAATTTATATTGTAAAATGGGATTTTGATTTTTTTATTGAGAAAATTCTAATTATAAATTAGAATTTTAATATTTATTCATCAATATTTTGCTTAAGTATTTTATTATGTAAAAGAGATATTTATATTAATTAATTATAAATTCGGATTTTTATTGCCTATTTTGGAAAATAATAGCTTTTATGTTTATTTTGTAAATAAATTAATTGTGGTATTTAAATGAGATTTTTATGATTTTAAAGAAAATTATATTATTTTATTAATATTGTGAATTGTGGTTCTCGGTTGGGCAATTTGTGTAGTTCGGGGGCCCAACCCGAGATTTGGAGTTGAGACCGGTATTTGAAATGTTTTTATGTGCAGGAATGACTCTACTTCAGTAGAGAGATGTCCATTTTACATAGGAGTCTCTGCCGAATTTTCGGTAGATTTCTTCGTAAAACACGATATCGGGTCAAGTTTAGTAGAGTTATCTTTTTATTTAAATCTTTCCATAGAAATTTAGAATTTTTAGAATTTTCATTTTTAATTCCATTTTTTATTTCTTTTCTTTAGCTGCGGCCCCAATCGAGTCTTCAGGTCGAGATCGGACACGACTTTATAGAGGAGCGCATTTTACTTGTAAGTTCATAACTGAACTGTGTGTTAGGATTTTTATATTAAAATATAAATTTGTTGATTATGATAAAAAGGAGAATTTAAAGAAAGAAATATATTATTTTATTTTAACAAAAAATACTTGAATTAAAATTCTTTTATTAATTCTATGATTACGTGAGCATATTTTTATTAAGTTCTCACATGATTAGTTAATTGCTATTTTATTTTATTTTAATTTATTGTAATCTTCCTTATTTTATTTATTTTAAATAAACTACGGTAGAACGGGCTACCTGATGGGTTTCATCAGAACCGTGTGCGCATCGGTAGGATTAAGAGTGAGTGTTAGTGAAAATTTGGCTCGGTTGATGTATTGCTCTCGGGCATGATCTTGTAAGACATGAATAAGGCTCGGTGATGCTTAGCTCTAGGGCATAATGTTATTATTTACTGGGGCTAGTAACTCGGTTGATGCCTTGCTCTCGGGACCGCCAGTAAATATTGGATTAAGTGAATTGACTGCAGCTGGTAATTCGGTGGATGCTTAGCTCTCAGGACCAGCAGTCTTTGGATTATAAGAGAGCCGGAAGGCGATTAGAATTGATGGACTAGGGTTCTACCTAGCTTTCTTATAAAAATGTTTTTTTGATAAAGATTATTATATTTTTTTAGAAAGGTATTTTAAGAATTAAAGTATTAATTTCGGTAAAAGAGGATTGCAATAAATTAAATATTTTAATTATAAATTATAAATATTATATTCTCATAAAATACATATTTTTTTTAAAAGGGATTTTCAAACTACATACATTTCTTTTTATTAACTTACTTAGTGAGGTCTGACTCCCCTCAATTATTTTTTTCAGGATCTCGGGAGTCATCTGTTAGTCCGCCTACTATATGCCGGGTTTCTTCTTCACCAGCTATTTTATGTAGGTCCTTGTAATGTATTATTATGAACTTAAACTCTAGAACACTGCAGTAGATGTTTAATAATTATATGATGTATTTTTATGAATTGGGTATGTTAAGAGTTTGTGTAACGTTGATTATTATATTTTTGATCGATGGACTTGGATTTTATGCTAATTGTGTTATTTATTTTATTCAAGTATTTTATTTAAAGTATTGTTCATTATTTATTGTTTAAATTTTTAAGGCTTACTATGGGTTTCGGTTACTTAATGTATTCCAATTCTCTAGTGCCGGTCACATGCCCCTGGGTTCGGGTCGTGACATTATTAATATTAGAGTATAAAATAATTGATTTATAAGTTGTGTTTTTTGTATTGCGAGATTTTAAAAAAATATATATTTTTTCAAAAAATAATTTTTTATTATTAGAAATTTTTTAAATCTTTATAAAATAATTCAAAAAATAAATTTTATTATTAAAAAATAAATTTTTGCATTTGTGTTGAATCTTTGTTAGAAAATTTTTAAATAATACAATTGAAAGTCGAGAAATAAGTTTTAGAAAAATTAAAATATGAAGACTTTCATATATAAAATGATGTAAAAAATAATTTGATGAAAATATTTTAAAATTAATTTTTGAGTTTATTTTGAAAGTAGTAAGATTAACATTTGAAAATATTCTTTTATATTTTATTTTTTGTTAAAAGATAAGAAAAAGGATTTTAATAAATAAATTTATTTTATAAGGATCTAAAAGTTAGATTTAAAATGCATTCAAACCCTTAAATTAAAATTGGATAGAATTGATACAATTTGCAAAGTTTAATAGCTAAATTGATATAACTTTGAGAATAGGATATAATTGAAAATTGAATCAAAGTTCGAAATAGATTTGATGATTTTTTCATATTTAAATAGTTATTTTATGGAGTCATTCTACAATGCAAACATTTGTATCTATATAAATGAATTTTGAACCGTTAGATTGCTATTTATTTAATTATAGTCATTGATGCATTTTATAGGTATTGGTACACAAAAACAATCAATGGTTGTGATTAAATAAAAATAAATCCAACGGTTCAAATTCTATTTGTATAGATACAAACGTTTATATCATAGCAAGAGTCTATTTTATAAATTGAAAAACAAATAAAAATTATCAAATTTGAGGAGGAGCGGAAATATTAGACCTACATCTATATATGGTTCATGACATATAGTTATAGCCAAATATTTTTTGAGCAAATTACATTAACCTCCCTGAGGTTAGGCCTAATTTACATTTCAAAACCTCCTGTTTCAAAATCGAATATTAACCTCCCTATAGTTTCAAAATCGAACACTTAAAGACTTTTGTTGACTTATTTTGCAAAAAAGACCATTATACCCTTGTCTTTTCTAACCTTTTTTTTTTTTTGGGAAAATATGTCTTCTCTAACCTTATTACATCAAATCCCTAGCAATTACCTTTCTCCAACTAGTATGTTTTTCAAAAAATTTTAAAAAGTTAAAATTTTCTTTACAGATCTAAAAATTATCAATTATTAATTATTTTTAATTTTGTAGATCTAAAAAATTTTTAATTTTTAATTTTTAAAATAATTTTTTTTTGTATAGAAAATTTTGAATTCTTTTTATTAAATGTATATGGATTGATTGTAAAATTTTTAAATTTTTAAAATTTTTAGATCTATAAAAATTATTTTTAACTTTTTTAAAAATTTTTAAGAAATATTAATAAATGAATTTTATAAACTAAAAAATTTTTAAAAAATTATAAATGTATATTTTAAAAGTAATTTCATCAATTCTCATTGTTATTCAAACATAAACTTTGGGGTAAATGCTAGAGATTATATGTAATAGGGTTAGAGAAGACATATGTTAAAACAAGGGTATAATGGTAATTTTTTACAAAAAAGTCAACTAAAGTCCTTAAGTATTCGATTTTGAAACTATAGGGAGGTTAATATTCGATTTTGAAATAGGAGATTTTGAAATGTAAATTGGAGCTAACCTCAGGAAGGTTAATGTAATTTACTCTCATTTTTATGTTTTCTTCTTTGATGCGTCAATTTCAATCTCTTTCATGTCTCAACACTTGATTTAAATTTGACTCTTGCCCTATCAAACTTCTTATCTCAATGCTTGTTGTATGGCAATGTCCACTTGACCCTAAATCTTTTTATCATTTATTATTCTATTGGAGTATAACTATACCCTTGAAAATTATGTAAACCATTTTTGTGTTTCTTTTTGTTTTTTCTTCTTTCTATATAAGGAAAATGAACAATCTACCATAAACTTGGGTCCAATTTTCAATTATGTCCAATTTTCAAAGTTATATCAATTTAGTTATTTAACTTTACAAATTGTATCAATTATATTCCATTTTAGTTTAAGGATTTAATTGTATTTTTTAAAAAATTACATTTAACTCCTTATAAAATAATTTTATTTATTAACATTCTTTTTCTCTTTTTTAACAAAAATAAGATTAAGAAGAATACTCTTAAATGTTAATCTTATTACTTTTGAAATAACCTCAAAAATTAATTTAAAAATATTTTCATAAAATTTTAACCTTTTAAGATATTTTATATCTCCAAAGTTTTCATATTTTAATTTTTCTAAAATTTATTGCTCAACTTTTAATTATATTATTACAATATATATATATATATATATATATATATATATATATATATATATATTGAATAACCATATAAAGACAATTTGATTTTTGTGGAAAAACAAAAAAATTTCTTAAAATCATGCAATGCAAGAAATATAATTTATAAATCAATTCGTTATATACTTTGAGAATTAAAGATGCTAAGAATATTAAATAACAAAATTTATTAAAATCTAATTATAAGTCGATTTATTATATGCTCTAGTTTTAATAGAAATAAAAATGTAAAGGAATTTTTTTGATTATTACAGCTGTGAAAAATAATGAAAATTTTAAGAATTTTTTTTTAATTTTATTCAAAAATGTCAAATCTTCTTTATATTCTTAATTAACAATTTTAGTATCTCCAATGCATTTTTTTTTTCTCCTTTCCACACTATTTTTCATGTTCCATATTAATTTTTTTTTAAATAATGCAGTTGAAAAGTAGATTTTAGAAAAATTAAAATATGAGGGCTTCATATAGAATAATATTAAAAAATTTTAAATTTATGAAAATATTTGAAATTAATTTCTGAAATTATTTTGAAAGTAGTAAAATTAACATTTGAAAATATTTTTTATATTTTAAAAAAAGAGAAAAAAATTTATAAATAAATTTATTTTTTAAGGATTTAAAAGTAATTTGTTAAAGTGCAATTAGATCCTTAAACTAAAGGGGATATAATTGATACAATTTACAAATTTAAATAGATAAATTGATATAATTTCAAAAATAAAATATAATTAAAAATTGAACAAATTAGATCAACTTTTTCTAAAAAATTACACAAATATTTGTAGTCAAGCAAAAAGTTTTAAAAATATGGTGGCTTTTTATTTTTATTTTTTTCAAAAGTAACTGTCACGTGTTTTCATTTTTATACTATTTTCTATTGTTTTTTTTAATTTTTCCTCTCTTTGTTTTCTTTGTTATTTCTCCCAAATCCATATCTGTATTTATCATTCTTCCACACTCATCACACACTATAACAAAATTTGAAAATTTATCCTTATTAATAATGGATTTTCGCAAAATTAACCGTATTAATAATGGATTTTCAGTAGCCAAAAAAGTTCAAACGATTGTGATCAATGTTTTTTCTTCTTCTTTTTCTTTTTTTTTTATTTTGTTTTTGAGTTCGTGTTTCTGGTGCTATAAGTATTGATAGATTTTTTTCAATCTTCTTCTTCTTTTTCTTTTGATTTTGTTTTTAGATTTATCTTTTTGGTGCTGTAGGTGTTGATAAAATTTTGTCAATTCAGGGTTCTATTTTATTTGATGAGTGACTGTCTTGTTTTTTGTTATTGACACTTAGGTAATTATTGGATTATATTTTTTTTTCTCATTTTATTTTTTAATTTGTATTTCTGGTATTATGAGTATTGTTAGATGTTTTTTTTATTATTATTGTTTTGGTTGTTTTTAGTTGTATATTTCATTAGTTTATGGTTTGGTTGCTGCATAAGTTGTTTTTGGTTGTTTTGAGTTATTTTGAGGTTTCTGTTCTATGGGTTTCTGATCTGGTTACCGCATAAGTTGTTTTTTATTATTTCGGTTATTTTGGTTGTTTTTTTGTTGTTTTGAGATTTTTGTTCTATGAGTTTATGGTCTAATTGCTGCATGAGTTGTTTGAGTTGTTTCGGTTGTTTGGTTATTTTTGTTGTTTTGAGTTCTAGTTGGTGCATTGGATTTTTTTTTTTTTATTGTTTTGATGTTTCTGTTCTATGGATTTATGGTTTGATTGTTACATGAGTTGTTTTTAGTTGTTTTGAATTATTTCGGTTGTTTAGTTGTTTAAAACTACTACCATATTTTTTAAATAATTATTGTAGTGTTGTATTTTTGAAAGAATAAAAAGTCGACTATATTTTAAAAAAAATGATCTTTTGTTATATATATATATATATATATATATATGAAAAAATAAAAATAAAGTTAAATATGCTATGATTTAAAATATGGGCCATTAACTATGTTATTCAAGAGGGGTCCATGCATCAGCCGTTTGCATGCGTGCCTAGCTAATAAGAGAGAGTAAATGGCAAGTCGTCTTTAAAGATTTTGTTATCAAGATAAAGAAAAAGAATCACAAGTACATGATCCCCAATTTATTATCCCCCAGACAGACATTTTTGGACCACAATGATATTCAAAGCATCTAGATCCAAAATAATTTCCACATGTGAAAGAAAAATTGTACCAATGTGGTCAGTGTTTTCTGCTTTCAAGTACTTTCACCCTATCCATTCTAATAGATTTCGTAATTTTTATACTATTTATTGAATTGATACGCTACAATATGATAAGAAACATAAATTTGTATTAGTCCACTTAAAATAGAATAATTCTCATCACCAAGATTATTGTCGATCGATTGAAGATTTTATTGCCTTCACGAGATATGGCACATATAAAAAGTAAAGAGATCGATTGAAGATTTTATTGCCCTTACAGAATATGACACTTATAAAAGGTAGACGGATCGAATTCTTTCTCTTCCACTTCCATTGTCAAAATAATAATAATACTAATAATAAATTTATCAAAACGAATTTATGTTGTAACAGAATCAATTTGATTAGAACATGACAAAAATAAAATATAAAAGAGTTAATTTTTTTTTTTTTTGACACTAGGGGAGGGGGGATTCGAATACCTCCCCTTTAATGTCTTACCCCGTGGATGGGAAGGCATGAAACCATCACATCCTTAGGCGGGTAGGCAAAAAAAAAAAAAAAGAGTTAAAATTGTCTAACTTGTTTAGACATATTTTAAATCTTTTTTTTTCCAATAGACATATTTTAATTCATTATTTAATTGAATTAGCTTATTATAATATATGATATATTTAGTACATTAAAATATGAATTGACATTCCTTCATGAGTAGCCCAACAAAACTACTATTTTTTCATATGATAGAGTAATATGGTGTTTCAAATGTACAAGTATCGTGTTTGTAAAGTAATTAGACATGTTTAAACCCATAAAATTAAAGAAGTTATAGAAATTATATCTTATAACTTATTAATTGAAAATATTTTTGTTTGAATTTGAAATTATAATATAGATAATTATAACATTTTAAATTGCATCTTATAACATATATTTTTTTTAACAATAATTGATAATTACACTGGAAATACACTCTTATAACATATTTTAACACCACATTTGTTGACTCGAATTGATACCCACACCACATTATTTCAATCAGTATTGCATTGGAATGAAAATTTAATACTTCATCCGTTCTTTTTTAACTGTTATGTTTTGACAAAAATAAAATTTTATTTATCTGTCATTTTTGTATATCCAAGAAAATATTACTTTTTGTTTTCCTATTTTATCTTTAGTAACATTTATTATACTTGTTTATTTTTCAATATTTTCAAAATATTTTTGATATACCAAAAATAAATTTTTTAATATGAAATAAATTTTAAATTTATCAATATATGAAAAATTTAGTCCTATTTCTTGAGATGACAGGATCATTGGGTCCATACCTAACCCTAAGAGATGGAAGCAGCACATGGCTTTCATATATTATTGGAGCAAGTGATGAGGTTAGAAAATGACATTTGTAAGAAGCACTACAATCCCAAAAAAATTAATTGATTGAGAGAGACACTGCCTTTTATTCCTATGTAATAACCTCATTTTATGCTTAAAGTTTAGTGGTGCAATTATATAATTTTCTTTAAAAATATTAATAGTAAAAAATTCAATTTTATTTTTTTCTCCGATTTAAAAAGAAAGTTATTCTCTCTGATAAAAAAAAAAGAAAGTTATTCTCTGTACACATGTATATATATATATACTCTAAGGGGTATTTATTTTAACTGTTAGCTTTTCACTTCCCAACAGCTAAATCAATGTGTTTGGTTAATGTTTTTGAAAATGAGCTGGTAGTTGTTAGAACTCCAAACAGCACCAGTTCATAAAAACTTCAATGTGAAGCTTTTCACCAACAGCTCTTGTTTTTAAATTATATTTACTATCTTACCCTTACCTTTTTAACTTTAACTAATTATTATTATTTCACAAATTATTATTTTGATAATTATTAAAAATATTAATATTATAGTTATTAAAAATATTAGCCATGCAAATAAAAATATTAAAAATTATATTAATAAATAATTTTAGAACTGATTATTTATAATATTAATAAATAATCAATGATAGCAAAAATATTAGTATTTTATTTAAAATAAATTGTTTAACTAAAAGTAGATATATTCTTATTCTAAAATTATATAAATAAAATCATCTACAATATTTTTATTATATATATATATAATGTCTATATATATATAATTAAATACACTATCAGCAACCATTGTTATAATTTTACCAAACACTTAATATCAATTAGCTATCAGCTACCAGTCACCAACTATCAGCTATCAGTAATCAGCTAACAGCAACAGCTACCAGCTATCAGCAACAGCTTAACCAAACAGACCCTAAATATCCAAATTGAACCCTCATTTTTTGTTTTAAGAACATATTGAACCTTAAAAATAATTTTGGATCCAATTGATTTTTTTTTAAATAAAAAACATAATAAATTAAATCTTAACATTAGAAAAATACCTTTACTGGCTTATAAAGATCTGAACACCCTGATTTTTCTTCATTATTGAAAAACACCTTAATGGGCTCATAAAGAGCAACAAAAGGAGGAATATATGTATAGTCGAAAGGAATAAGCATTTATATATTAATATACATGAAATAATTATTTTCTTTACCAAATTTAATTAACAAATATATATTATTACATTCAGTTTAATTTTAATATATTTATTTATAAAATATACAAAATTTTATTTATTTATTTATCTGTATATCAATTCAAATATTATAATTTTTTATTTTAATTAAATAATATCTTTTATGATAGATGAAATTAAATTATATATTAAAAATTAAAATTTATATTCAAAGTAAATAAATATATTGTTCTATTTAATTATTAATAAAATTATTTTAATAAAATTGTATATAAGATAATAAATTATATATTTTTTATTATTAAAATCAGCTCTCATTTTATTCTTTTATTTTTAATTAATAAATCACCATATTCACCCATTTTAAATGAACTGTTCATAAAATTTTATTAAGAATTTTTTGGTAATTTTTTTCATCCATATTTCTTTAATATATTCATAAATTTATCATAAATTGAACCTGTAAGCTTTTAATATTTTAAAAGAAATTTTTGTCACTTAATTACTCAACTTTGAACGAAGAGGCTTAAGATTTTAGGCATACATTATTTATCTTTTTTTTAGCCATAGATAATAGACTTCATACACCACATCACCATCACACCACGGTTACATCATTCATTATAATCATTACAATGCATTCAAGAAATAACATTTTTTACAAGAATAAGACAACCCTTAAACTTTGCTCATGGGAACTTTGGCAATTCTACCACTCCTTATTCTATCAATTTTGGGATTTAAATGAACTTTTTATTAATGCACTTTGAGGTTATTCATATTATATGGAACAAGTTACATTTACCTCATTAGACATAATTAGCACTTCAAGACGTTTTGTTTCAAAATCAAACATTTACCTCTCTAAATTTTTATAAATCAACACTTGAGGACTTATGTTAGTTTTTTTTTTACAAAAATAACCGTTATATCCTTATTTTAACATGTGTCTTCTCTAACCTCATTACATCTAATCCCTAGCATTTACCTTTTTCTAATTTTTATATTTTTAAAAATTTTTAAATTTTTAGTAGATCTAAAAATTTTTAAAAATTTAGAATCAAGCATTATACATTTAAGAATAAAGAATTAAAAATTTTTTATACATAATAAATTTTTAAGAAATTTAAATTTATAGAAAATTTTAAATTTCTTTAACAAATTATTGAGTGTATAGAAAATATTTACCTCTTTTTATTAAATGTATATGGATTGATTGTAAAAGTTTTAGATCTATAAAAATTTTAAAAAAAAATTTAGATCTATAAAAATTTTTAATTTTTTTATTAAGGGTATGAGAATCATTTTTTGCAAAAAGTTAACAAAAATCCTTAAGTATTGGTATATAAAAATTTAGGGAAGTGAATATTCGATTTTGAAACAGAATATTTTAAAATATTAATTATATCTAACCTCAAAAAGGTAAATGTAATTTGCTCTATTATATATAGAATCCTTTTATAGAACAATCATTTATATCCATACAAATGAAATTAGAACTATTAGATTATTATTAATTTAACGATAACCATTGATATATTTTATAGGTATTGTATGGTCAAAACCTTATAGGAACTAGCAATTGCTAATGTTTGAACAACTCCCCGAATCAAATGATTAGACAAAATATCAATGAACATGACCTCAACCTTTCTAAAATAGCAAAAGATGTACTTTCTAGTGGTTTCTCCACTAAGCATATATGGTTCATAACGCACTTGGCACTCAAATATTGTTTGTTATTTTCAATCTTTTTCAGAAATTCTAACCTAATTCTATCCATTTTCACTTCCTGGATAATTAATCATTATTAACTTTTTCTTTAATTCACAGAAAATATATGACCACAATTAAAAGTGAAACTATTTGAACGTGATCTTATGATTCGAATTTCGTCGGAACCAATCCCTATCAAAAAAAAAAAAAAAAATCATAGCATCCTAGGGATCAAGTGATAATCTGCCATGGCTAAATGCATAGTTTCACCCCTGAACTTTACACGATTAACCTATGATACTTTTTAATTTTTATTATTTTCTATTCAACTTTTAAACTTTTATTTTGAACATTTTTCACCTTTCATTTTGTAGTTTTTGATTCTATTTAACTCATTCTATATCAAAACGAATAAAAATTTAATTTCAAATGATTTTAAACACATAAAATGCTAAAGTTAGCTTTAAAACAATATAAATAGAATTAAAAAAAATTTGTTTTTAATTATATTCTCTCTTTCATTAAACATTATTTTAATTTATATAAATTACTTTTGTAGTCATATCAACATTGGTTTACAAAATACTTTGACTTTATGCATTATATGGGTTAGATAGGTTCAAAATAAAAGTTTAAATGTTGAATAGAACATAATAAAAGTTAAGGAGTGCTTAAGGTTAATTGAGTAAAGTTCATGGGTGAAACTGCGCATTTGGCCATCTGCCATTGCTAGTTTGCTGTACGATGGATTAATTACTGAATACTCCCTGATTTTTTTTATGTTAATGAGTCAGATGTCAAAAGTGAGAATAAAACCAATAATATCAAATGCATCATTAAAGGAATATAAATTTACCAAAAATCCCAATTTTTAGACTTTTTAACTAAAATGCACCCTTTTTTTATGTATTACTCTTTTACTCCATCTCTTTCTTTCCGTGCCCTTTTTTTTTTAATTTTTGTTTTCTTTTCTGCCCCTTTTTGTTTTAGGCCTGTTTCTTTTCAATTTTTGAGCGGATTTTTTTTATGTGCAGCGTCTTCCTCAAGCATTTTCTTAGAGAAGAAACTGTCATTTTTGAGGTTGATTAACTATTTTTCTTGCTTATATATATGTATTTTCGTTCTCTTAATTTTTGTAATGGTTGAAACTCATTTTGAAAAAATTGATGCTGCTAATTTGAAGAATCTAAAATCTGGTCAAATGGGGTGGAAAAGTGTTTACAGGTTTGAGAAAAAGGGGGTAAGAAAGGATGGGTCTGGTGGTATTGATGTTAGTGTTTCATCTACTAAGAAACGGGCTTCTAGGTTTTCATAAATTGGTGAGGAGAAATCGAAAAAGAAGGTGAAATGAGTGATCATGAAGAAAAATCTCATGGTGGTGATGTGGTTCATTATTTTTGAATATTATTTGTATATTTTTCTTTTTTTTTTCTATTTTTGATCTTTTTTTATTATTTTTCTAGTTGTTGGTTAATTTGTTTACTATTTTTTTTGGATAATGTTCCTTGTCGCTACTCGTGACAAGGAACAGGAAAATCCGGTAAGATGACCCCTACTCAAACAGATAATCCCTCATATATCTGAGGATAAAAATAAAAAAAAAATTTAACCAAATTATAGGGATCTAGATTGTAATTTTTCAATTGATTTTCGTCACGGGTCGCGACGTCTATCATTGTCTTTTTTTTATTTGATTGACAGTGTTTATTGAGTACAGATGAGTATTTTATGGAGAAGATTGGGTCTTCATTTTATTATGATATTACCGTGCAATTGAAAGAGGTTTTAAATGAGTAGCAACTTTTTGAATCTTTTGGACGTATTTGTAATAAATGAAAAACAGGAACATTTAAAAAAATGTAAGGTACTTTTTGGACATTTATGTAAAAAATCTTTAAAGGAATAAAGTTTGATTTAGCCCATTTTTAATTCTTTTCCCAATTTATCTCCTAAATTTTGTAATAAAGGTTAAAGTGGCCCTAAAATTTCAATTAATTCCTTATTATTTGATAGATAAACAATGATTATAACGAAACTTACTTATAGAATGTTATTTGTACAACAGTTATGACCATACAGTGGATGACACAAATAATCATTACCGAGAAGAATTTCTAAACACTTTGCTATCTAATGGATTTCCTCCTCATAAATTAGAATTTATAGTGAACTATCCTATATTCTGCATAGAAATTTAGATGCATCATATGTGTTTATCAATGAAACAAGGATGATTTGCAGAAAATTCGAAAAAAATATCATAAATGCAGAAATAACATTGAGACAACTTGCGGGAAAACAAGTATTTTACCATGAATACCACTATCTCCACTTGAAAATGAAGGATTATCCACTTCATTTTAAGAGAAAGCAAGCATTTAATTAACAACGCACAAAGACAGACCATGTCTAATGTTGGAATATATTTACCATAAGATATGTTTTCACATGGGTAGATGTATTTTGTCCTATCATGAGATGTTTCAGCTTCTACAATAAAGGTTTTGGTCAAAAAAGAAAAAAAAAATAACGACCTACACCAAAAAAAAAAAGTTTATAAGAAAATATTACTTACATAAAAATATATTAAAGAATGATATAATCTAGGGATGTCAAAATAGATAATGACATACGAATACGATTCGGCTAATACGCAAAATTAGTGAATTAGTGTTGAGATTAAACGGATTCATGTCAGAAACGGATCAACCAATTTATGATATGGTTTAACCAGATTGTGTTGCGAGTTAACAAATAATTTAAGGAAATAAATGAACAACTAACAACAATGATATTATGAAATAATTCCTCTTTCTAAACATGTTTCCAATGTCCGAATTAGTAGAAAAAATAACACACTTTTTTTTTAAGAAAGTTTTATATTTCATTCACATAAAGCACATTTCTCCTATGCATTTAATAAACAACTTTTTTTTAAGAAAATCTATTTTTTAAAAATAAAACATTTTTTACAAAATTATACTTAATAATAATAAATAAACATGTACCAAAATAATTAACTGAAAATAAAAGCAAGTTTAATAATTAAAAATCACGTATGAAACACGTGAGGTATAAACTCGTACACATACAATACTGAATAAGGACTCCCGAAAACAATCATTTGCAAAGCCATAACTTGAAATCAAGTAACTAAAATATAAAACCCCTATAAACTTTAACAATACTACAATTAGTAGAATTCAAATCTTAAAAAAAAAAAAAAAAAGCTAGTCGTAATAATCAAAGTTTCTAATTTATTTTCTTATCGTAAAAATACTCTAAATTATTGTCTAATTAAATTATATTATCTATTTATTTAGATAAAATAAGAGAGTTGACACATGCTTAAAAAAATCATTTAGTATTTATAAATAACTTAGTTTAGGCATTGTTTCCTAATTCTCTATTTTAGAATAAATAATAATTCAAACTTTAAAGGAATTAAGGGACTAGATTAGGTTATGTTTCAAAATACTTGATGCCAAAAGTTGTAGCTATCACTTATCAAATTCACATTACATTCCTGAATCTAAAACTACCAAAATCAATAAAAATAAAATAAAATCAAGAAAAATGAATTTTATGAACTAAGGAATTCAATTCAATTTGAATCTTGTATCTTAGGTATTCTAAAACTCACTATGAGTCCATTAAGAAGTCAAGTCCATTTCTTAAGGGAGGGGCCCCCCTCATTTCATGCGAATTAAAGGTCCATAGCACATGAGATTGATACACTTAAGTCCCAATTCAATGGTCTTAATTGTCAAATGCATCATGGTTTTAATCATTGGCACTATGACCAACAAAGTTAATGGTGTTATACTCTTACTACATTGTGCTTTTTTCCCCACCAAATGGATGGCTTAATCATTTATTCTCTATTTCATATAAAAGAAATCATTCCTTTTTTCTTTCATTGAAAAATAATAATTTTCTTTTCATTTTCTACCTACTAAAACCCCATTCTGTTTTAAAAATAATTAATTTAATAATTAAAAACTATTAAAATGATAAAAATATCTTCCTACTGAAATATATTAATTCATCTTTAAAAAAATAAAACCTCATATTTTAAAGCACGATTTTCAAAATCAAAATATAAAAGTGTTTTAGTTGGTCCTACAAACAATGAGAATGAAATAGTTATTATGCCATATATTAGGGAGGAAATTGTAATTCATCCTAAATAATAAAAGTGATAATCCTACATTTTTGTAACTAAAACAAGTATGCGAGTATAATTTTTTTTTTTTTGTTAAAATTGTACGATTTTCCTCTTAATCTCTTTTTCTTTCTTTCCTAAAATCATTTTCTTTTAAGGAGTGTGTTTTGTTTCTAACGCAGTGCGTGTTTTATACATTTCAAAAATCATATTCTTTTTTCTTTTTGATCTCATTTTCTTTTCAAAATAAAAGAATGTACAAGAAAAATAAATGTTAGTCTTTCATCTTATTTTTTTTTATTTTATTTCAAATGAAGTAAAATAACATTTTTACCCTTATGCAAATGCTTATGTCAAAACTCTCCCACAGCTAACCTAATATAATTATTGGAATGGTTTTATTGGACACACTAATAAAAAAAATAATTGTACATTAAAAAGAAGAGTTTCAAAGCTTGATTTGGCAATCAATGAACTTATCATTGAAATACCATTTCATTATTGTCCGATAAAAATATAATAAGTCAAAAGTTCAGTACTTATTTCACCTAAAAAGATCAAAAAGGTTGAATTGGTCCGTGGTTAAACGTAAAGGACTAGATTGGCATTTATTCCACTAATATTTCTGTCTTTGTTCTGAAATTTCATTTTCATGAACATTGGATTTGGCCCATCAAATCTTGTACCGGGTTGATATTTGCTTGTGGACCCGAATCTTTTACGATTCGGTTTTGATAATGGTCGGTGCAACTGTGGAAGTTTTATTTGTTAACATTTCCTTACCTGTAGAAACTGTTTCATCCAATTAGAATTTAGAACCGGCCACCTTGTATTGGATAATAACGATTCTCTTATCTTTTAATATTTAATAATTTTTTTAAACCTTCAGTTCAAAAAAATAATAATTTTTTTAAATTTTAGTAATTTATTGATTATCATCCCGCCAATAGGTTTCCATCCAATTAGAGCACTAAGTCACTACTTATAACTCCGTGGACCATGTTCAGACTTATCGGATTAGGCCAGGGGTGAGCAAGCCTTCCGTGGAAACCGAATCGCAAATCGAACCGATTCAGTTTGGTTCGGTTCGATTGATTATTTTGGTATTTTTGAAATTTTTGAACTGAACTGAATTTTGATTTAGTTCGGTTCGATTTTTTACCCAGAAAATTCGGTTAATTGAATTAACCGAATTTTATTAATTTTTTTATTTTTTAATTTTTAAATATTATAATAATGTAATAAAAAATTAATATTTTTAAAAATTTCAGTCGGTTCTGTTTGGATTTTGAAAATTTCGGTTGATTCAATTTGGTTAGGTTATAATTTAATTCGGTTCGGTTAATTCAGTTCGGTCAGAAAAAATGCCTAAAACCGACCGAACCGACCGAATGCTCACCCCTAGATTAGGCAGCTGGAGAGACGAGAGGCTTTGATTCATCAGTTTTAGATCTTAGACGAGAGGGCCCTCATAAAAAAATGCACCACTTCAAGGACTACCTAATGTAAGATCATAGGAGACTTCACCTTTTTAGACATAGAGAAAAATATTGCAAAAGAGACTAGCAAGTAGAATAAATTTAAATATATTTGATGCAAAGAAAAAATTAATATATATATATTTTTTAATAATGTGGCTTGGTTTGTTAGGACTTCATAAAACTACGAGCATTACTTGTTAATTTTAGCAGGGGTAGAGGGATTTGATCTAAAAATTAATGGTGTGGGTTGTGTAAATCTAAGAACAATTTTTTTTTTTAGGAGGCGCCATGGTTTACATTTGGAACCTCTGCCAACATCATTGAAAATTTTCTTATTGAATTGAATAGTAAGTATTAATTGGATTGTATTTTTCTGCAAAAGGTATAAAGAAAAACTAAGTGAGATCAGTTATCATCCTGAGACTGAAATGAGCCTATATTGTGACAACAAGGCAGCTATTGAGATTACTCACAACCCAGTTCAACATGATTGTACAAAATACGTGGAAGTAGATCAACACTTCATCAAATAAATTGAAGTAAAAATAGTTTGACTCCCTTTTGTGAAGTATGAAGATCAATTAGCAGATGTACTTACAAAAGTTGTCTCAAGCTAGGTTTTCTACAACTCACTGGACAAGTTAGGTATTAGCGATGTCTATGCACCAACTTAAGGGGGAGTGTTGGAGTGTGTAATTATAGGAGAAAAACCAGTGAAAAATTAAAGGACTAATCTTAGTCTTGATTGGTGTATATTAGTGATTCTGCACCCAAAAATATTTTCATGTAAATACTATATAAACTTTTTATCTTGTATTAAGGAAATATACATAAGAAAGAGATAATAATTTTTCTCTTTTCTCTCCAGATCTTGCTATCAGTTTATACTTGTATTATTAACAATATGAATTTTGTGCTATAAAATATAAATTTATGGCAACAAATGTTGATATTTTTTGACATTTTAGTTTTATTATCGTATTATCATAATTCATATAGTTGAAGTGCAAAAATAGATCAAAATACTTAAATTTAGCTAATTAATTATTAATTTCACAAATTCTTCATATAATTATTATTTTTTTAAAAAAATTATAGTAGTTAAAACATTTATATAGAATAACAATTTTTGAAATTCCTATATGGAGTTTTCTCTCTACCTAGACTTAGGGTTCTAAGTCGAAGGTTAGGGTTTCTTTTCTGTTAGTGAAGATTTTGTTTCTTTTTTCCTTTTTGGATTGGTTTTTCGATTCTGATTCTGATGGCTCAAGAGCTTAGTCTTTTAATGGAATAGTTTCTATTAACTCATCATGAAGAAGAGGTAATAGATCTCAGTTCGAGTGAGGGCTAAAATTCTCATCGACCTAATTTATGTGTGGTGGGGAAGGTTATCTCGGAAAAGCCTTTTAATTTGAAAGCACTTTCAGGGGCCTTATCTGGAGCATGGTGTGTTTCTAAAGGGTTTAAACTCCAAGAGGTAGGTGTGAATACGTTTATTTGTAAATTTTTATTAAAGAGCGATAATAGTCGAGTTTTACGTGATAGTCCTTGGCATTACAATTGATAACTTATTATTCTTGGTGAGCTAAAAAGGGATAAACAACCTTTTGAAATCGATCTCACTCATTGTCTTTTTTGGGTGCTTTTTTATAATCTTCCTCTGAACAGACGAGATAAAGCTTCTTTGGAAAAAATTAGTGAAAGGTTGAGTGTTGTTCTTGAGATTCCAGATTCTGAAATTAATTCATGGGGCAGTTTTGTTCATCTGAGGGTTTCTATCAACACTCAACATCCTTTGAGGAGAGGCTCTTTTGTGCTTAACAGTGCGAGTGATAAAATTTGGGTTTATTTTCGCTACGAGAAGCCTCCGAGCTTCTGCTATTTATGTGGTCACATTGGCCACACTAAGGATGAGTGTGAATTGAAACTTAACAAAATTGATTCCACCTTTTGGTCTTATAATCCTCTTCTTTGAGCTTCTCCCCTGCGAAACAGGTTTTTGTTTCAGGTTGTTTCTTCCAGTGGGTATTCAAGAGGAATAAGCGCCCTTTCTAAACACTCAACTAACATTAAATCTTGTCCAGTCTATCGTAAACTCCAGGTGGATGATGATGTTTCTTCATTGAAATCTGTTGAAGGTGTTAAGGTTCCTAAATCTGTTAGTTATGCGGAAGTTGGTAGTAGGTCTGCATCCTTGGAAACTGATGAGTCTTTTCAACCCCAATACCTTAAAAGAAATTCATGCTTACATACACAGGTTACAGATGCATCTCTTTTGGTTTCAAACATAATTTCTTCCACTTATAATGTTCATGTCACTACATGTTCAAAGAGGTTTCATCGGTTGAGTAGAAAGAAACGTGAAAGTGTAGAAGGGGTGTCATAGTTGATGTATCGCCTTTGTGTTCTCCAGGGAATAAGGGAGTTTTATCTGATGATGGCTCCTCTGGATTGGGTAAAAACAAGCAAATATAGTTTGTATTTTGGCAACTGATGATCACAGTTGTGAGGCGGAGGCTGTTGTACAACCCCGCCAGGCCTTATGAAGATCTTTAGCTGGAACATTCGAGGCTAAGGGAATCCTCAAACTGTTTATGCCCTTTGATTTTTTAGTCGCTATAAAAACTTAGATATTATTTCCCTCATGGAAACTCGGTTTTCAAAGATTCGGGTGAAAGTTTTAAGATTTTCTTTCTCTCATTTTAATTTTTTTTCCGGTAGAAGCTAATGGTGGATCAGGTGGTTTGTTATTATTATGGCTGAAGGATGTTACTCTATCAGTTAAACAATATTCTCATCATCATATTCTATTTGAGCTGGGTCAGAGGTCGGATGAATCTATTTGGCACAGTGTTGGTTTTTATGGTTGGCCTGAATCTCATCTGAGCACATTCTTATGATTTATTGTCTCAAATCTATACCTATATCTCAACTCCTTTAGTTTATTTTGGTGATTTTATCAAAATAATGCACTCTTATGAGAAAAGTAATGGTTATGATATTTGTTCTTCTTCAATGATGGGTTTTCGAGTTTTGGTGGACTAGCTTCTTCTTCAAGATATGGGTTTTATGGGTTGTTCCTTTACTTAGGATAATGGCAGAAAGGGTAATGACATTGTTGTTGAGAGGTTAGATAGAAGTTTGTGTTCTTCTTCTTGGGATAGTCTTTTCCCAAATTTAGTGGTGTTACATTTATTGAAAATTACTTCCAATCACCTCCCTCTTCTAATTAACACTAACAACAATTAGCAGTTTTTGCACAAGAAAGGTAGAACTTTTCATTTTAAGGCCTTTTGGGTTAAAGAGAGATCCTGTGAAGATATAATTCGGATATTATTTCTTGGTGAAGAATTTTTTGGCTAATGGTGTTATGCCTAAAAATTTTAATAACACTTTTCTCACCTTGATTCCTAAGGTTAAAAATTTGGATTCCATGAAAGATTTAAAGCCTATTAGTCTCTGTAATATTTTGTATAAATTAATTGCCAACATTCAGGCTAATAGGCTTAAAGTAGTGCTAAAGTTCAGGCTAATAAGCTTAAAGTGGCGTTACCTTCTTTAATTTCTCCTAATCATAGTGCTTTATCCCAAAAAGATTAATAACTGATAATTCAATTGTGGCTCATAAAATGTTTCATTCTATGAAAAATAGAAGAATGGGAAAGTATGGTGCTTTAGCTTTGAAATTGGATATGAGCAAGGCTTATGATAGGGTTGAATGACATTTTTTGGAGAAGATGATGATTCATATGCAATTTCTTCCTCACTTTGTTAAATTGATTATGCAATGTGTCAGCCCTGTCTCTTTCAGCTTTCTAGTTAATGGATCTCCTTAGGGTTTTCTTGTTCCATCTAGGGGATTGAGGCAAGGTGATCCATTATCCCCTTATCTGTTTTTGTTTTGTGCTAAGGGTCTATCTTCTTTAATATCCTCTTCAGTGTTTAATGGTTTGTTGCATCCAATTAGAGTTTTTTGATCAGGACCAAGGGTCTCTCATTTACTCTTTGCTGATGATAGCATTATATTTTATCGGGTTTCTTTAGCAAATTGTGATCGCATAAAGGCTATTCGGAAATGCTATAAATGTGCTACAGGACAATTGGTGAATTTTGATAAACCGTAGTATCTTTTAGTAAAAAGGTTTCAGATGATAGGCGTGTTGCTCTCTAAGGAGTGTTGAGTGTTCGTTTGGTTGAAAATCATTCTAAATATTTAGATTTGCTTTCTTTTATTGGTAAATCTAAGAAATCTATTTTCAGCTTCTTGCGAGTTAGAATTTGGCATAAACTTCAAGGATGGAAAGATAAATTGTTGTCTATTTCTAGAAAAGAAGTTCTCATCAAGGCTGTTGTTCAGGCTATCCCCAACTATATACTGAGCTATTTTGCTCTTTCTCGGTCGTTTTATGATGAAATTCAGCTATTAATTAATAAATTTTGGTGGGGTAGCAACTCGAATGATAGGCATACCCATTGGTGCTCTTGGAATAGAATGCCAAAATCTAAAGTGGAAGGTGGGTTGGGGTTTCATCATCTTTTTTCTTTTAATTTGGCTTTCTTAGCCAAACAAGGGTGGCGTCTCCTATCTAGCCCAAATTCTCTAAGTTCCCAGGTTTTGAAGGCAAAACATTTTCAGCATTCTTCTTTTTTGGATGCAAAAATGGGTTCTAATCCATCCTATTTGTGGCACAGCCTTTTTAAAGCTATCCCAATTTTATCTTCCGGTCTCTGTTGGAGAGTTAGGAACAGGAAATCTATTCATATTTAGGATGATATTTGGATCCTTGGGCTGGGTCTTAATCATATTCCATACATTAGAACATCTTCCATGGTTTTAATGGTCGAGGAGTTTATTAATGTTCATAGGAGAGCTTGGAAAGTGGAGTTGGTCCGCAGTCTTTTTTGAACCTATTAGTTTTTATTTGCTGGATGACTCTTTATTTTGGAAATTCTCTCGACATGGTGGTTTTGACGTGAAGTCTAGTTATTTTGTAGCTAGGCGTCTCAATCTTCATGATCCGTCATCCTCAACGGAAGCTAACAGATACAAACCGTTCTGTAAGAGGTTATGGTCTTATTGTATCCCACCAAAGGTAAAGGTTTTTGTTTACAGATTATGCAATAACATCCTTCTAACTTTTTAGACTTTACAAGATAGAGGAGTTCAAGTTGAGAATATTTGTAGGCTATATGGTCAACCTGGGGAATCTTCTATACATGTTTGCTCATCTTGTTCCAAGGTTTGTTGTGCTTAATTGGCTAGCTCTTTTTAAGACCTGATGATGTGTTTTTTTCAAATGTGTTTGATTGACTTTTGTATTTCTTTTGGGTTCTTAATATGGATCAGTTTTAGCTTTTTCTCATGATTCTGTGGAACTTATGGTTCCATAGAAATAAAGTTGTTCATGAGAATAAAACTCTACATCCATCTCAGATTCATATTTAGTTGATGTCTTAACTTTCTACATTTTGTAAGGCTCGTTCATGTGATTTGGTGTCGATGTCTTTGACTCCTGCTTCGATTCCCTCGTCTTGGTCTCCCCCAACATCACTATCTATTAAGATCAACTCGGATGCTTCAGTTATCCCTTGTGAATCTTTAGTAGCCTTTGGAGTTGTGTTTCGGGATTGTAATGGAGAGGTTCTCATGTCAACGGGTAAGAGGGTAGCCCAGATAAATTCAATGGAAAGTTTGGAGGCTCAGCCATTCTGCTCGATCTTCAGTTAGCAAAAGACGCATGTTTCCATCCGATAGAGGTGGAATCTGATAATTTGTTGGTGATAAATGCTTAGAATGCTTATTCTTTTGCTGCACCAAAGTTTGCTCTGTTAGGCCATCTCCAACCCAAAACTTCAAAATGTAGCAAATTTTACTTCAAAATGCATCTGCTACAATATTTTTACTCCAACCCATTACTTCATTTTCAACTCCAAAAGAATATTCTTCACATATTCCTATCCAATACTAATATTATATTATTTATACATTTTACATCTTACACCCATATTTTATTCAATACTTACCATATACATCCATATATTTATTCATAATAAAATTTATTATTTGAATATATTTTAAAATAAATAATATATATACATCCACATATTTTTAAAATTAAATAATATAATATATTAAGAGAACTAAAAGACATTAATTTTAAATTTACTAAAAAAACATAAAATTACATCTTATAATTAAAGTAGTTTATTACCAGTGCTAATTAATTTCAAAAATACAAATTATAGTATTAATAATTTAATCATTTGAATTAGAATATTTTTTTTCCACAAATGTTCAATTAATGCTTTGCGAAGTGCAATATGAGCATCTTTGTCTTTAATTCATATGTGACGAGCAAGAAATTATTCAAACCGGGTGTTATCATCGACCGTCATTTCAACATGTCCAGTTGGAGCTTCTATTGCATCAACAATTGGTGCATTTAAGTCACGTTCATCCTCAATAATCATATTGTGGAGAATAATGCACGTTGTCATTATACCATATCGATAAGCTTTTTCCACAACATATTGCAACATCTTCTGTAGAACTCCAAAAAATCATTTTAAGCACAAACACTTCATTCATTCAAAATTTTTTCTGTCCAAATATTAATATTATGTAAGTAAAAAAATATTAATATTATTTAAGTTAATTAATTATTTAATTAAAAAATTTATATTATTTTTAGTGACAATATTAATATTATTTATGTAAAAATAATAATAATTAAATCAAATTTATATGCATTGGTAATAATATGATAAATACAATATAAATTTGGACTAAATTAAACAAAATTATTTGGACTATATTGAAACAAATGATAAAAAATGATTGTTATTGAAATTTTCAAAAAATAAAGTAGAAATGCATACAGCTAAAATTTAGGATGCATATATGCAGCAAAACAGTGACTTTATGCATATTGCAGCTGAAAGTGACGCAGGGTTGGAGAAGAAAATGGCGGCATTTTGCTGTTTTGTCGCAGGATTGGAGAAGCCCTTAGCTGTTATTTTAGAAGATATTCTTCTTTTTTCTAAGTCTTTTAAAGTAGTTTTTTTTTTTATTCCCATAACTGTTAATAAATAGCTCATTTGCTTGCAAAATGGACTCTGTCCTTAGAAAATCTGTTTATCTTGATGGGGGATTTTCCATCTTGTGTTGTTCATGCTGTTCTAAAGGATATTGCCTATATTCCTTGATTTTTTAATAAAGTTATATTCCCTTAAAAAAAAAAAACATTTATGCGGAGCAATGAAAGCATTATCTAACCTAGAGTAAAAAAGAAAGTTAATACTACCGTTAGGTTAATGAAAGCATTATCTAACCTAGAGCAATGAAAGGTTTTATTTTTACCATGGTCAGAAATTTATAATTTTTTCAAGTTATGAAATTATGAAAAGAGTTTTTATAAATTTTTAACTTACACTAATAATTTATTGCATCACTAGTTGTTTTTTCATTAAACTTTATTGTTATTTTTTAGTTTAATTGTTTCAAAAACGACTTAATTTACAAGATCAATTATCAACTACAACAACTACTATAAACTATTACAATTATTAACAACAATTTATATATATATTGCTTCTAATAATGAGAATTCTCATTTATTTTAAACATAAGAAAAGAAAAGAAAAGGAGCGACGCACAAGATAAAGATGGCAACATGGACAAGACAAATGGACATGACAAGAGTGGAATGTAAGTCTGGCGGGGGACATGATAAGAATAAAATTGTTGAGATTCATAGGTAGGTTGTTTAGATGACATGATACCCTAGCCACTCGTTTACATGATGACTAGGATCATGACGATGCTCTATGACATAGCCTTAGTTCGTGTCATGACCTAAATTAGAGGTCACATGAGAACTGCAACATAGGCAAATTTAAACCTTACCCACCAAAGTTCATAGTTGGAAAAAAATTTCCAACTTTTTTTTTTTTTAAAATTTAAATACTAATTCTAAGTTGTATCTAATCTTAAATGTAATTCAATATCAGTTATAAGCATGATAAAATACTCTATTTATTTTTGCCTGCTACATGCAGTCTCACCCCATGATCAATTTCAATCTCTCCTCCCCATGTACTAATGGCTTAAAAAAAAAAAAAAAACTCCATTTCTTTATCTTTGTTAGATTTCTTTAACATTTTTTAAATTAGACTAAATGTTAAACTGATTATGATATTAGATCATACATAATTCAACCAATTTTATGATTTAGTTCAACTGATTCAATATAATATAAATAAAATATTTAATAATAGATATGTAATAATTAAATTTTATAAAGACCGCTTATTTAGTTCAACTGTTTATTTAACTAATTATTTGCATAGAATTAAATATATTAGTAAAAAAAATTAATATTGATAACTTATTTATAAATCTTTCCTTAGAATCTGCATGCAATAAGGAAAGTTAAGGTAAACTTGTGGGATTTCTCTCACAAGAACTTTAATACTTAAATTAGTATGGTGTTTATGAGAGAATAAGTATGGAATGAATAGAATGTTGAAAATATTTAGAATCACTAAATTGAGAGGAGAAGAGAGATATATATATTTATATAAAGATATTTAGCTCAAATCTGGTTGGA
>CATIWK010074188.1:0-39694 GCA_949634005.1 Mallotus japonicus
GTTAATTATTGTCCTATTAAAATTACTTGTCTTGATAAAATTCTGTCTAAGGAGTGGTTTTTAAGGAGGCATAGTGACCCACCACTTTCCTGGGAATTTATCTTGGGGTGATTTTTAGTACAATCGTTTTCACTCTAGTCATCTAGATAATAGTTATCAACGTGAATTTATTATTGGTGGAAATTAACCCGAATTCCACAACAGAGAAGACTGGAAGATGAATATTAAAAAATAACATATGCAAGTGCTATATATATCCATTTGTGATTAACACTGAATTTAAACAATCAAACACCACCTGTGGAATCATTAAAAGTAAGCTATCCAAATACCGCAATATTACATCTGCAAACATAAGCCGCCATAAATATCATGCTGTATTAACCATGCATATATGGTAACAGATTGACCAGTGTGTTAACCATTTTTTTTTTTAATTTTTTCTTTTGTCAACTATATGTTGTAGTCTGTCTCACTCCAATGGCAAGTGCATTCTCGATCAATTCAGAGTTGGAAAACAGGCACACTGATACCATGATATTGGAGGTAACGAGGCATTTGAGAACGGTGCCGTTCGTTAGCATCAAGATCCCTCCAGGTGAAGTTAGAGATTTATGCTACAGAGATCTTCATATTGAAGAGAATCCAGACCGTCCCGCTCTAGCCTCTGTTTCTGTGGAAGGGGGTGCTGAAGCAGAGAAGAAGTTTATCTTCTCTGCTCTTATCAGGGACAACGCGAAGCTGGTTGTCAACTTTGAGAATGGGAAGATTACTGTTCTTCCAGTGGAGGGAAATATTCTGGCAAGAATTGGGTACTTTTTTTTATTGCTCATTTCTGCTATTTTCTTTTTTCTGTAGCACCTTGACAGAATCAAACACTTCTCCATTTTGTTTAATTTCTTTTTGCTGTTTCCTTAATTGATGCCTTGATTTACTGTTCTTCCAGGTGTATTGTCAAGCTGAGGCGTATCTTGGCAGGGATAGGAGAACACATGGGGAAGAAGCTCTACAACAACAAGCCCTGACAGGTAACCTTGTCAATCATATGATCACTTCAATGAACTAAAGATGATTTCTTTCTTTCTTTACAGGCCAATTTTCCAATAATTTCTTTCGAATTGATGAACTTTTTTTTTTAACAACTAGTAAAGATAGGTTAATTCCCAACAAGGCCGAAAGAGGCGGAGTTTGAAATCCTACTCTTCTCAACAGATGTTTACACTTTTTGCCGTTTGGGTTACTCATGAAGGATAAATTCATGACCTTTTAATATTATTATAAATAGTTTTCTCAAAAAAAAAAATATTATTATAAATAGAGTTTTTATTATTTGACTACTTAATTTTTGATATTTTCTTTTAATTTTTGTTCTATGCTAAAAAAACAAATATAGAAATTGAGAATGTTAATATTTGTCAAACTTAGAAAATTTTCTATCTTCACTATCTACTACTTGACTCCAAAACTAAATTTGGCATTACCAATATGATAATGTCTTATTGTTAGCTATTTCTACAATTTAACTGAACATTTCACTCATAAGTTAACAAATTAAAAGGTCTCATGATTTGCCCGCTTGAAAGTGAGGGTTCGAATTTCACCCCATTCCTTTCCCACATTTTAATATCTATTTCTACAGCTAACATTATCTCATAATTAATCATCATTTGGAAAATTGTTAAGATCTGATCAAGCTTAATCATGAATATTATTGTATGAATAAACAATTTCATTCTTTCTGACGTATTATTTTTCTTTATTTAATGCACAGGTTACTCATCATGAGTGACGTTTTGGGCTCGCAGTTCAGCCATAGCATGGTCGTGTAATATATGTGTCTCTGTTATATACACATACAGTTTTTTATGGCATTTTTGAATTGTGCTTATGTACATTCAGCTGAAGCTTCATGGACTTTTAGAATCTGTAACTTTTTAACCATCTTCTTGCTGCTGGCCATTATGGTCTTCATTGCATATTAATTCATTGATGCAGTGCATCCCTGTGTAATTTAGTTAACTACAAGCCATTATCAAATCATTCTGGCAGACCTGTTAGGCCCAGTTGTCTTTGACAGTCACTAAGCCCAAAGTAGAATTACACTCTACAATCCTTTTTTTTTTTTTTTTTTTTTCATAGAAACATACCATAAGAATGGTACAACAATAGAGAGTTTTTACCAACAACCATTTGGCATATGCTGTTATTCTCACTTTAAGTTATGTTTTTTTTTTTAACAACCATTAGATTTTACAACTGAAACACTCTATCTATATATATCATATCTAATATTTATCATATATTATCTATTATATATTATCAAATATTATATTTATATATAAAGTGTGAAACCATTTTTTGCCTAGTTGAGTCAATCCTTGATTTTGACACCTCTAGGACTTGAACCAACTGAGCCAAGCTTCATTAGCCACTTTAAGTTATGTTTGAAATTTAAACTATGATATATATAATCTTGTTGAAAATTTTTATCATCTTTTAGTTATATCAAGATTAAATTAAATTGATCAGAGTTTAATGGATTTTAAATACTGATGATTTAAACTTAAAACGCAGAAAATTTTATTTGATGATTGTTATTTATATCCAAAACATTATATTCAATTATTATATATATACGATTTGTAATCTAACTGTTGTAATATTTTATCAATAAAAATATATTGAGTATAGATAAAAAATTTTGAGGTAATTAAACTCAACTATAGAGATGTTGAAATTAGACATATTTCATCCCTATTTTATATAGCTACCCACATAAATATATAGCTCATGAAACGCTCTTATTACCTCTACAGTTTCTACAGGAAATAATGCAATTATTTGGAGTTTGAAAACAACAACTCCTCAAAACTAGTGTGTCCACCACACACCTCAAATAGTGCAATTCCTAGGGCTCCATCACTCTTCATTTATCAGAAGCAAACAAAAGAGTAGAGAGAGCAGCATAACTACATATGAACTTCCTCTGGCTTTAGGGTTCTCTTGTCTCCACTATATATAATGGTGACAAAAATAAAATCGTCCTCCCATCAATCACCATATGCTAAAAGAGCACTTATCTATGATGATGGCAAAAAGAATGTCAGTGAAAAAAAAAAAAAAAAGCAATGAAAGTTTCAAAAAGTTGTTAATGATGTATTGTGTAAATTGTTTTTACCCATATCAAATAATTTTTTTTCTTTTCATGACTAGTCACTTTCCTATAAGACAAGACAAATTAGATGTCAAACACATCTAATCACAATTTAATTATATTTAAGTGTATTAGTATCTTTTAATTAAATTTTGGAGATTAATTACCTCACGAGTATCATGCATGTGTCAATCTTTTTTTTTTTTGTCAACCTCACGAGTATCATGCATGTGTCAATCTACTGTATTGGTCTTGGGTGGGGATCAATCCGACAACCAGTTTTGTGTGATTTCTAAAATTCGCATAGCTTTTTATACATCCATTTCCATGCTCAAAGATCAATGATTAAGACCAATGTTTTAGAACAAAGAAACAAAATTATGTACAAGTCTGGCCCAAGATGCAACCCACCTAATTCTTAAAGGTACTTTATGCCAAGTACACTAATTTTTAATTATTTAGTTTATTTCAGCTATAACTTTATTTTATCTTATTGAAGCTATATAAACTTTTTTTTAACAACAATTCGGGAATATCTATGAAGCATCGACACTTTAAATAGGGTAGAGTATCTGTATCGGATATTTTTTGACACCGACACGTATCTGATACGGTCCGACACGAGTCCGACATGACTGGACACGTGTCTTATTATTTTTTTTTATTTTTAGAACATGGAAAGAACACGACTGAGACATGTGAAGGACACAACATGAAACTTTTAAGACACGGCGGGACACTTTTTAGCTCTATTTTTTGTATAATTTAATTTATTTATTAATAATTTAATCATTAATAATTTAATTTAATTAATTTAATAACATATTTAATTGGGCACTTTTTATGTTTGCCTTATATATGACAATGATAGATAATTAATTAAATGATTATATTGAGTGTTTAAATTTAATGGAGTTTCTATTTTATCACACTAGTTTTATTTTTTTTAACAAATCATCTTTATATAATAGAAAATAATACACATTTTATGTGGAATATATATATATATATAACGTGTCTCACTCGTATCGTGAACTAAAATATTAAAAATCACCGTATCGCCGTGTCCGTGTCGTATCGTATGTCCGTGTCCGTGCTTTTTAGGAGAATACACAATATATATATATATATATATATATATATATATATATATATATAAGGTGTTCCGCCGGTATCGTGTCCTTAAATTTTAAAAATCGCCGTATCATTGTGTCCGTGTCATATCGTATCCATGTCCGTGCTTCTTAGGAGAATACAAAATATATATGTATATATATATATATATATATTATCTATTATTATTATTATTATTATTAATATATAGAGTGTTAGTCATTTTTACTTAGTGGTACATCAATGATCAAAAGCCTTGATTTTGGACACTTCTAGGACTTTAACCTTGCCATGTGAACTAGGAATTGAAGTTTTTTTTTGAAGCTAAACTTTAAATTTTATGAAAGTTGTTATTATTATTATTATTATTTTATGCATGTCTTTTTTTTTTTTTTGTAAATTAAGAGGTCATATGACCTTAGTATCGATGGACTGCACAACATGGGATAGCCCTTCCCTTTTAAATTGACAATGATAGAAATTAAACTCTACACCTCGGGATGCTCTTCGATAGAAGTTACCACTTAACTAATCCTTTATTGACTTTTTTTTTTTTTTTTTTTGTTAAAGTTAGTGGGCAAATATCAATTTGTAGTTGGTGTGGACTAAAACTTGAGGAAAAGGCATGCATTATTTTGGAAGGATCTATCTTAGCTATATATATATATATATATATGAGAAGATCCATTTGCCCAAACCACTAGTCAGAATCAATTGAAGGGTTCCTCTTATTTCCCTGTTACAGTCAAAAGAAATCAACAGAAATTTCCAAGAAGATGGCAAAGTCCTCATCATCAAACTGTTGCAAAGGGCACACATATGTAACAGGACATAAATACAAAGGTGTGTTCAACTTTACTAATAGGGGGTCGGATGACCTCCTCTGTCCAAAAAAAAAAAAAAACTTTACTAAAATGTTGGAATTGTGGGCGCCCAATATTTACTAAAATGTTTATGATCATTGAGCTTTTAAAGTCCCTCAAGTAGATAAGTTCACATGCATGAGCATACTAATGCTAGCTATACATTTAAAGAAATTAATACTCAATGAAATCACAATTTTGCATCTATATGTATACTACTAGCTAGTTCGTTGATAGCATGATATTTTTTAAAAAGAATTCTAAAATGGGAAAATTTGTGTTTCGACTTAATATATATATATATATATATATATAGGATAATGTTTAATGATGCGACTTGCGAAATTGCAGGTCGTGACATTTTACAACATTGCCCCCAAATTTTTTTTTTAATTACATGAAAAATAAATTTTAATTACAAAAAATTATTCACAAGTTAGAGGTATTTAAATTATAACACGACAGATTTATTGGTGCATTTTAGATTTTAGATTTCATCAATTTAATTAGTTGTTAAAAAAATTAAAATTCTTATAAAATAAATTTTAATTAGTATTGGGTGCAATAACAAAAAAATCATTTATAAGCTACAAGTGTTTAAATCATGGTACGATGGCCAGTGCATTTTAAATTTTAGATTCCATTAATTTAATTAATTGTTAAAAAAATTAAATTTTAAATAACATGGGGCAATATTGTAATTACTTCCAAAATATTTTTATCTTTTGCGGGGCCGCAACATCACAATATGCCTTATGTATCATTTTCCATATATATAGTTTTATATATATCCTTTTTTATCTAGTTTTAAAGATATGCATGTGATAGTATAATAATAAGATTAGCTAACACACCTCAAATATTATGTGTGTGTTTTAGTTTTTAATTTTAGACTAAATTATAATTGTACTAAAATTATAAATAATCTGTTAAATTAAATTAGCTTTATTAAATTTTAAAGTTTGATAGAAATATACAAAAGTAAAAAAAAAATTGTACTTCTTGGTAATTTAATAGTATTATATGATGTGATATACTTCAATTAATTTTTCTTTGACACGAACTGTTGATTTTATATTAATTAGATGGCATATTGGTCAAAAAAAGCCAAATTTTTTTAACCTTTTGCAATCTAATTCCAACTTTTTAGCTTTTACAATAATGTCCCAAATTTAAATTTTTCTTGTAATATTAGCCATTAAGGAATCTGGTCAAAATTGAATTTAAAAACAATGATGTGGCGTCTGAGTTGTCATGCCAGCACACCAAAGAGCAGTCCCACATTCACGTCAGCACCTAAGGTTATAACCCCCCTTCTTCTCCTGCCTACATCAAACTATGGTTTAACAAAACAACACCATTTGTGCAGAGAGCTATGGCGATGACGGTGACCACGACGTGATGCACGCCTTTCATCTCTATTTCACCCTCTGATGAAAACACCACCGACATCTCCTTTCCTCACTGCGAAGGTGGATTCATCGAAAAGATCAATTCAAATTCTCAATCAGATTCCCACGCTCCGATTCCTCCATAACAGTTGCAACACCATCGACCATTGTTAGCAATAACTGATTTGTTAATACTCATACTGAGACCCATGTTGTTGCAGAACTAATGTTTTTAATACCCATACGGAGACCCATGTTGTTGCAAAAATGCACTGTGCAGGTTGTGAAGAGGCCTTTGAACTTGTAAGCATATTTATCATTCTGATTTCAGCCCCATCTTGACCATATTCATATGACTTTACATTTCTAAATGGCAAATTTTTATCTTTGCATGATCTGGTAGCTGTAGCATTAAGAAGGTTAGGTTCTGGCAATTCACTAGTGACCGTCGTTGATTTTTTTTAGGGTGAATCACTCGACTGTCTCCTAAGTATCCTGGCGTTTTGTTGAGTCCATGGAAGAAAAGGGGCTTCATCACCTAAAGTGGCCTTCTAGTGAATCAGAAATGGCAGAAATAAAATCCAAATTTGAGAAAATATGGGGTCTTCCTAATTGTTGTGGTGTCGTTGATACTACTCACATCTTGATGCTACTACCTTCCTCAGACCCTGTAAATAACGTGTGGCTTGATCAAGAAAAAAAATCACAGCATGGTCTTGCAGGTGATTATAGACTCACAGATAAGGTTCCGGAATATAATCACTGGATGGCCTCGAAAATTGGAAGATTGGGTGGTGTTTCAAAGTTCGAACTTCTATAAGCTCTGCGAAAGAGGTGAACGGTTGAATGGGAAAAAACTACAGTTCTCTAAAGGACCGAGATTTTCGGAGCCAGTGTTGGTTACAGTGTGGCTATGAAGTGAGCGAGATGAAGGTTAGGAAGAGAGGAAATGGTAGTGGTGGTTATTTGGTGTGCTGGCATGACAACTTAGACGCCACATCATCGTTTTTAAATTCAATTTTGACCAGATTCCTTAATGGCTAATATTGCAACAAAAATTTAAAATTGAAACATTATTACAAAAATTAAAAAGTTAAGATTAGATTGCAAAAGATTAAAAAGGTTTGATTTTTTTTAATCAATATGCCTAATTAGATATATGATTTTTTTTTTTGATAATATAATTAGATATATGATTTGAAGAATAGAACTTTATCTTTTATCCCTGATGTAATTGCTATTGATTGATAGTTAATGCAAACATCTTTTTCATAAAAAAGAAAACTTTAACACAATTAGCCATGCACAAGCTCAGAAAAAATTTACAAAAAGCAAACTTTTGATAAGATATTTAGTAATTTTTTTTATATGGCTAGTACTTGACCTTATCACATATAATGAATAAGTTTGCATTTTCATGGAAAAGTTGTTTTGAGGAAATTTCATTTCTCCTTTTAAGTTTTTGAAATAATTAATAGTTTTTTTTTGGAACAATTAATAGTGTTGTTTTTCTTGTTTAAAAATTAATTTTTATTCTTTTTTTTTTAACATTTTGATTTTTCTTTTGGCATTTCAGTTAATAAAATTTATTTGTTCCTCTACTTTAGAACGCCAAAATGATTAAATTCACCTATTATAATAACATAAAATAATTTAAAATATCAACTAATTTATTACAAATAATATTTTAATCAAGATTCAACTCATAATTTTGATAAATTCATAATTAATTGTTCATCAATTTCATTTTGTATTCATGATTTTATATATTTGTTTTCACAATTTTTTCTTTTAAATTTTATTAATTTGTATTTTAACTAAAATTTAAGAAAACTGCAACAATATAAAAAGAATAATATCTAAAAAATAAATATAAAAATAAAATTAATAACCGAGTTTCATAAATATTATCAAAATTATTAGTTTAAATAAGTAATAAAAAGTTACAGCACTAAATTATATTATTCTTTTATTTTTTTTTGAAAATAAAAGTAATATTATTAAGAAGAGAGTAAATCAAACGATGGACAGTCCTCCAATAATGAAGGAGGCTACAAGAAAACAGACGAACAAGTTTGAGAACAGGCAGCTTTTGCTAGACAATGAGCACACCTATTAGCTTGTCTACTAATAAAAGACAGATAATTTGATACTTGTTTACTGAAGTAGATACAGTCCCAAATAATTGCTCCAAAATCAGAAATATCATCTGCATTACCATGGTAAGCTTCGACCACTCCTTTAGCATCCGACTTAATCTTGACTTTCTGCATCCTAAGATCAACACACAACCGAATAGCCTCCCGAAGCCCCAGCACCCAGAATCCTTTATAATAACAATACCAACACCAAACATAGTCCTGTCATTAGAAACAACAATGTCTACATTGCATTTGAACCAGCCTGGCGGAGGACACTGCCATCTATGAGGAGGTCGATGTACATTAGAGGAATATTGAATCACTGCTTTTGTAATTCTAACTTCCGACCATTCCCGCAAATACTGGAACGTTGACTGCATTATAATATCCAGTGAGAAAGCCCTATTTTTCCAAAGTCGTTTATTTCTTTGATTCCAAATAGCTCATAGAACCATAGCTAATCTTTGCATAACATCATCATAAAGAGACTCCAAGCAATCCAGCAGCCACTGCTGAACACTCTTAACATTTGATGTTGAAAGTGCGACCCGGGCATGAGAATTACAATTTTTTTTTGCATATGGGCAATCATGAAAGACATGCCACAGATGCTCAACATATGCTTTACAAAGAATACAAAGAAGAGAAGTATTAACACGGAATAACCCATTATTAAGCCCCTGAATTATATCACTTTATTTCAATTAGTCCTTGACAATTTATTGTATTTTAAAAGGCCCTCGAAGTTCTATTTTTGTTCACATTGAGGACAAATTTCAAACTTTTGTCAAATTTTCAAAATCACCGTTAAGTAGGTGTACACGTGGACACACCTCACTGGCTACGTCAATGCAACAAAAGGTGATTGGGCTTTATATGGCAGAGTGGGATTATGTATGCTGATTGGGAAAGAGAAAATTAAAAGAGGGTTTAATTTTTTTTTTTTTGAGAATAAAGAGGGCTTAATTAAATTAGGTTATAATGAACTAAGCTGAAGGTGAGCAGCTCAATGAGAGAAAGGAACAGAGCTCAACGCATTCTTCTTTCTTCTTCTATCCTTCAACCCTAGATGTGTAATGCATAACCTGAGCTGCAAATCACACCCAAAAAACCTCAGATAGCTTGAAATATTTAGCATTGACCGAAGTGAAATTGTTAGTTAACATTGATGAAGGTATAAATCGAAACTAAGAAACCGAAGAACCTCACTTTTCTCATACCCAAGATACCCATAATCTGAGCTTCAATCGAACTCAAGAGACATAATAGAGCTTGAAATTGTTCTTCAAAACACATTGTTCTGCTATATGTAGTGACTATGGTAGCTTTGAAGAAAGGGAAAAAGCTGAAGTGTGGTGGACCAGGTACTTGTCTGTATACTTTAAGCTTTTTTTTCCTTTTCTATGTGTATATGGTGTCGTTATCTGAGTAAAGTATTGTCATTATACTTTACAGTGGTGGCCATTTGAGAATATTGTCTGAAATTTATTTCTTTTTATAGTGAAAGTGTGGTCCATTGTACAGAGAAATTGGGGATTGGGATAAAAAAAATATTGTTTACATAGGGTTTTATTAAATATAGCTAACAAACAAAGTACAAAAGTATTTATGCCTTGCTAAAATAATTTTTTTTTATAACCCATAGGTGCTGCGAGATGGGGACTGTGACAGTAGCTTTGACAATAAACCATGCAGGAAAGTTTGAAGGAAAAAAAGCACAAGTATATGTGGGTGGGTGAGAAACTGTGGCTGATTTATACTTTGACATAGATTGCCTCTCGTATATGAATTTGCTGGCATATGTTAAAGAGCTTGGTTATAGTGAAATTGGAGGCCTTTATTATAAGTGCGTAGATAGTAGGAGGTTTAAAGAAATAAAAAATGATAATGATGCATATTCTTTAGCAAAAAATATGGTTGATGGTGATGAAATAGAATTGTATGTTAAATATATAGAAAATGAAGGTGCAGCTGAGACACAGACTAAAGAGCAAGCATATATTGATGAGATATTTCATGAGCAGGATAGGGTTTATGAGCATCAGGCAGAGGTGTTTGAGGTACCCATTGATGTGGTGGCAGAGGTCGATCAGCAGCAGGAAGAGGTTTATGAAGGTGAAAATTTAGAGGCATTGTGTCATGGAGATAATGAGGAAGCAGCTTTTGAAGGTATAGATGATGAAACTCATCAAACGTTTGATGAGTTTCTATTTCCTGTGAACCTCTTGAGTGATAATGAAGAGGAAGAGTTGCAAGCTGTTAGGGAAAATGTAAGGAAGGATATGGATAGGAGGGCATATAAGAAAGGTAAAAAAAAAATTGATAATGCAGATGTACAGGTGGATGTTGAAGAACCAGTTGAACTAGAAGTTGAAGAAGAACAGGCTATTGGTGATGATGAGGATATATTAGAGGGTTCATCAGATGATGAGAGCAGTGCAAACAGCTCTCATTATTATGATAGTGATGAGTTGGGATCTTATTATAGTGAGAGTGACAAAGAAGTGGCAGATGATGCACTACGAAGGCCTAGCACAAAGTTAAAGTATGATGCTGAAGCTAAGATACCCGTGTTTGCACTTGGAATGATTTTTGAGAATGTGCAACAATTCAGGCATGCTGTTGCTAAATACGGTGTAATGAAAGGTGTCGAGATTCATTTTGTGAAGAATGAAAGAAAAAGATGCAGAGTACGTTGCAAGGAAAAGTGTCCATGGACATTATTTGCATCAATAGATAATTCGAATGACACATTCACAGTGAAAACTTACCACAAAAATCACAATTGTGGTAGAGTCAACAGAAACAAGATGGCAAACAGTAACTTCTTGGCAATTCTTTTAAAGCCAAGGATAACTTCTCAGCCCACCATCAAAATCAAGGAGATTCGAAACTTCTGTAAAACAAAATTCAAGCTAAAGGTGTCAATGACAACTTGTAGAAATACAAAGAATAATGTTATAAGTGAATTGATGGGTGACTTCAAGCAACAATTTGTTGATTTACATGACTATGTGGAGGAGGTTAAGCTTACTAATCCAGGAACTACATGTGTGGTCAAGTCATGCAAAGATAATCTAGAGAAGCTCAGTTTGTTCAGTAGCTTTCATGTCTGCTTCCAAGCTTGCAAGCAAGGATGGGTTGAAGGATGTAGAAAGATAATAGTTGTTGACAGATGTTTTTTGAAAGGGATAAGTAAAGGGCAGTTGTTGTGTGCTGTGGGAAGAGATGGGAATAACCAAATGTTCCCGTTGGCATGAGCTGTGGTGCAAGTTTTGAATTCGTATAATTGGTCATGGTTCTTGAGGTGTTTAAAATTTGACCTCCCTCTAGGAGATGGAGCTGGTTACACGATAATTTCTGACATGCAGAAGGTAAATATTATCATTTACTGTTATTTGATTTTTCCATTTATTTACTTAATGATTTAGCTTTGCTTTAGTGTACTTACTTTGTGGCTATGATTTTATTGTTTTAATGAATGTAGGGATTGAAAAATGCAATAGACAAAGAATTGCCAAATGTTGATCATAGAATATGTGCACGTCACATTTATACTGCACGGGCCAAGAAATGGAGGGGTAACGAGAGGAAGGTTACTTTTTGGGCATGTGCCAAATCTACTTTCCAGTCTAAACTGAAAGCAAACCTTGATGCATTGGAGTTATTAGGTGATGGAATTGTTGAAGATATGTTGAAGTACCCCTTGAAAGATTGGACAAAGGCATTTTTCAATCCAGATGCCAAATGCGATGTGGTGGACAATAATCTGTCTGAAACATATAATGGCTGGATATTGGATGTAAGAAGCAAGCCTATAATTACAATGTTGGATGATATTAAAAGACAAGTGATGAACAGGATTTGGAAAAAAAGGGTGTTTGCAAGGACTTGGATCTCTGATATTGCTCCAAGAGCAATTGAGAAACTGGAGAAAAATAAGGAGCTTGCTTACAAATGGTTTGTGGAGTTCAATGGGGATGACAGGTTCGAGGTCACATGCATTTATAATGCTGCAAATAGGCACACTGTTCACTTACAGAAGAAGACCTGTACATGCAGGGAATGGGACTTGACTGGCATTCCCTGTCCACATACTATAAGTGCACTTTATAGCATTGACAAAGAGCCTGAAGCCTTTATTGATCATTGGTATCATAAGGACACTTATTTAAAGTCTTACGCGTATACAATGCAGCTTATGAGGGGTAGATCGGTTTGGGCAAAAGGGGACAAAGAAGCTATGTTACCTCCAGCATGTAAAAAGCTACCTGGCAGGCCTAAAATGTTGATAAAAAAAGACAAAGATGAAGCCAAGAAGTCTGGTAAACTTTCAAGGCAAGGCATGATTGTTATAAAGTGCCAAGTTTGTAAGAATAGTGGTCATAATATGAGAAGCTGCCCTGAGAGGACTGCTACTGCACAGGTTTATTTAATATTTGGAATCAATTCTAACTTATTCTGTTCTTGGCACTATGAAACTATTTTAGGTTGGCATTTTTTTTTTATGTATGACACAGGTTCATCAATGGAAGAAATCCAAAGATGACCAAGTCAACACTCAGGTCAACACTCAGGTGAATACTCAGTCAAGTGCAACTGAAGGCAAAAAGGAAAGCTTCATCTCTAAATAGCTCAAAAATCAAAGGCAAAAGGACAAAAAGTTCGATTCAAGTGACAGATTCTGAATTTGTTGAATCTTATATGAGCAATAAGAGGAGCAAGAGCAATCTTAAGAAAGGTAACTCAAACTATTATTTTCAGCTTATAAATAGTTTATAATTGTTGTCCGTATTCTATCATTATTGTTCTTTTTTATAACAATGTAGGGAAAAGGAAAGCTGAAATTGGTTGCAACAAAGATGGGGGCAATTGTCCATCAAAAGTGACAGTTAGAAATGCTTGTAGAATGGAAGGTGGCACAACCAATACCAACAATGATTCAGTACTGGGAGTAAGTGAGTCAACCAGATTTGGTGTTTTTTATAGTCCAAAGCATTCATGTTCAAGTGTAGGAAGAGAGACTAATGAAAACTAAGGGGAGCAATCTTCACATTATTGACAGAGGCTATTTAAAACATCAACTGAAACTCCAGCATCTGTCAATGAAATGCATGCAGCCAATGAGGGGACCGCAAGGAAGAAGCTACCAACATGGAAGAAGTGTCTTAAACAGATGTAGACACCTTATTGTACTGAGATTGGTGGGTCACTCAAACAGAAGCCAAAGTGACAGTCCATAAAGTAGTGGTTTTTATCTTTTTGGGCGTTTTTAAGTTATAGTGACTATTGATAAACACTATTTTTTTGCCTATTTTTTAGGAAAAGTTGAACTACAAAATGCATGCAAGTGGAGTGTCATTTTGCAATTCAAGTGCCTGCCAGGCTTAGGTTTGGATTTTGGGATGCTGGTAAATGCTTGTAATGACATTAAGCAGTTTATATTGACTTTATTGTAAGCTAATGCTTTTTGATTAAGTACTAATGTAAAATTCAATTGTTGTGCTTATTTTTTATGTGGTCCCAATGTGTTTCCTTATTATATATTAGCAAAGTTTTATACTCCTTTCACAGACATTTTCTCATTACAGTTATCGAATAGCTCTTGTATGAACTCAGAATGAATGCCTGTCTTGACTTCAATTTTTTTGTCGCAAACCATTTGCACAAGTCTATTTTTTCATTTCAGTTAAAGAACAAGTGTTATATAAACATAATACTTCATTACGGCAAAATGCATTTACTACAAGCTCATCAGTCTCCAGCTACCCAAAGGAGACACTGAACACTTTTGTTTTCACCTTACTGTCAACCCCTAAACATTAATAACCTGAACCACTTACATCCATTAATAAAATCACAAGCTACTCAAGCAACAACAAACTAACAATCACTACCAGTCATCAATTTCCTATAACAAATTCAACAAACTTCACCTAAACATCTTCAGCACCAGTAGAGCAACAACAACATAGAATCCAGCTCTATAAAATCTCTGCTACTCCTTGTATTATTAGCAGCTTCAAATAGTTCTATATTTTGTATTTCGAGCGCATGAACTTCATTCCTCAATGACTCGAGCTCCTTCAGAAACACCATTGAACTTTGGTCCTGATCTGTGTTAACATTCAGATTTGATAGATGTGTGTTTAAAGCTCGAAGTTCATTCACCATTATCATTGAACGCTCGCTCAGCCATTCATCGTGCCACTTAAAAAATTGATAATGTCCACCCTACAAAATTAAAATCGATCCATCTTTGTTAATCAAAATCAAAACACCAACTGCAACTTCCAATATCCAAAAAGTATACTCGTTTAACAAGTTAAAATCTTTACTATATGAGGACACCCCCAAAATTTTCTCCCTGGGTTGGCTTCAGTTCTTGAAATGTTCAAACGAGCACGATGTCCGCAGTTGCAGTAGACCACTGTTTCTTCAAACACTAATTGTACAATTTCATCAGTATTTCTGCCTCGACGATTGCTGGAACCTGCACTATCACCACTTGCCATCTTTATCAATCTGTAGCTAAACCTATTATCTCAAGTTGCAACACATAAAAACGCAAGAGTCTGGTGATGTTTTCAGAGAAAATGTTCTTAGTAGAAGAGCTATTATCTCAATTTAATAGCTCTTCGAAAACCCTAACCTTTAAAAAAAAAAAAACTCATTTCCACATCACCTGCCATTATCCGTCCACATAGATAACAGCATTGATGTAACCATTGAGGTGTGTCCATGTGTACACCCACTTAACGGTGATTTTGAAAATTTGACAGAAGTTTGAAATTTTTCCTCAATGTGAACAAAAATAGAAGTTCGAAGTCCTTTTAAAATACAATAAATTGTCAGGGACCAATTGAAATAAAGTGCTATAATTCAGGGGCTTAATAATGGGTTTTGCCTATTAACACCTTTGAGAGCTAACTGAGATCTTGTGGGAAGACAACCATCACACAACCTCTAAAAGAAAAACTTTTATCTTGTTAGGAAGCTTAAGTGACCAAATCTTTAGCCATCCTCTGCTATGCATCTGCTGAGGTTCCCATTTGTTGTTTAAAAACACGCAATAGTTCGATTTAACACTATAATGTCCATTCTTTGAAAAATTCCACATAAATGTATTTGGAGTTACTCTTGGTGATGATGATAATTTACATATAGCATCACCATCAGAAGTGATCAATAGTGATTGCACAAGAGCAACATCCCACTTCCGGTTTGGAGTTATCAAATCACAAACTCTGAGATTTTCAGCACCTGCATGGGGTATAGATTGGACTTTAAAAGAAGGAGAGTTCCTTATCCAAGGGTCATTCCAAACATTAATATCCTTACCATCTCCAATTCTCCATCGACACCCACCAAAATTGATTTGGAATACCACATACTACGCCAAGTAATGCTTAGGTTATTACCAAGTGAAGACTCAAGAAAATTTATGGTAGGGAAATATTTAGCTTTGAATATCTAAGCCACCAAAGTATGAGGTTTATTTAGGGGGTGCCAACCTTGTTTTGCCAATAAAGCAAGATTAAAACCATGAAGATCTCTAAAACCAAGGCCACCGATTTCCTTCCTTCTACTTAGAAGATTCCAAGAATGCCAATGAATTGCCTTTTTCTATTATTTTTCGACCCCACCAAAAAGAATTCATCATCTGCTGCAATAAGAAGGTGTTCTTCACATAAAAAATTGGCAATAAGAAAGTACTCACACAATAAACTAGAATAACTTGAGTTACTGTTTTAATAAGAATCTCCTTACCGGCTTTGGACAACATTCTATTAGTCCAACAATTAATTATATAATTCTTGTATTAAGATATACAAATTAAATTATTTTATAGTTTTAAATAAAAATTAGAATAATTTATCATTTAAGAGACAAATATAAAATATTAAGCTTAAATTATCTTAAAATTGATTGGCTTTAATTCTTGGCCGTCAACAAATGTATACACAATACAAACAACTCGAAGGCAGGGCCCACCTCCTTTTTTAAAGCCTGCTTTACACCACCTCCTTTTAACTACAGCCATTCTCGTCCTCTCTCGCTCCCTCACTTCCCACCGGAATCTCAAGTTCTGGCCATATTTCCGTCGAGAACGTCTATATATATTTATATTCTCAATTATTTGAACATTGTGCTTTAGATCTTCAAGAAAGGCAAGAACCAGCTTGGAAATGCACTGAAAGCTTTGCAGTGTAGTTGTGGCAGTCTATAGGATATATATATAAACAGGTATGGAATCTCACCAAGTCCCTTTATTGATTACTTTATTCACTGTATCCATTCTTTTGATGGTAATTTTAGTCTCAAAAGTTCAGTTGTTTTATCAAATGCATGCTTTCATTTCATGCTTTAAACAAGAACACCATATATATATAAATATATATTTTTACTTCCCTTTCAATGCTATAGTATAGTATATTTAACATAACAACACACCCTCTCTTTTCTCGTTTAAAGCTCCTTTTATTGAAGGTAGTGAAGGTTTGTTTCTTGATGGATATAGAATTGGTTACATATATCTTATGACTATTATAAGATATGTACCCGAGTCCCAATAATCATTCATACCTTCTTCTTCTTTTTCTTCTTCCTCTTTTTGCTTTCTTGAAATAGATGTAAAAATTCGTGCTCAACTTTGTTTCCAAAGACATATTCTTGCTTTCCATCAGCATTTTCAAAAGGTTCATTCTTTGAGGAGTACGTCTATTTTGTTGCTAATCAAAGAAAACTAGCTATTCAGAGGTTCGTTTTGCTCTCTTTTGTTTTCTTGTTTTGTTTTTAAGTATTTTTTAGTAGCTGCTCTAGTAAGCCTTTCTTCTTCTTCTTCTTCTTCAGCAAATCTTGAAAAACGATAGGGTACCATAGACTACTACAAAAGCTAGGATAGAGGGTAGTGATTTCACAGGAAGTAGCTTGGTTAATGAAGCCATTTATGGTCCATCTGTAATTTGATCTGTTACATACATATGCTTTCATAATGTTCTTACCTTTAATGCATACAATCACCAGCAGCAGCAGATCTTTAAACCAATTTTTCTTTAGATCTCCTCATTAGATACGATACTCGTACAAAAGTTTTTGTCTATAAGAGGACATAACCAAGATATATAAATTCATTAATTAAACACCTCACTCACATATAATATTCATAATTCTTCTGTTTTTCTCTTATCTTGTGTGATACATACTAATATCTGAATCCCTCATAGCCGTAATAATCCCTCATAGCCGCATTTGCAGTAAAAGTTTTTACCCCTACATCCAGTAGCCGGCATGCAGTTACGCAAATCTTAACAAAATATATTTTGTTTTCAGTATGCAGCAGCAGCAGCAGGTTTGGTGATCAGCTCCTCCAGATGCAGTTGACGAGCTACACACAGACAACAGGCAGCATTAAATGTTTGGTATAAAAAAAAAAGGCAAAAAGAAAAAGGTCTGTCTCATTATATTTATTACTATTTTTCTTTGTTTCCTCTCTTAATTATACACCCAGAAGTCTTCGTTGCATATAAACATTTTTGCAGTTCAGAAAAAAAATTTTGGTTATCATTATGAAATGAAATTTAGTTGTAGGTGTGCAGAGAATTATGTAAACTTCTCTTTGATACATTGGTATTAAGATCAGGTACTTATAGATGGCTGGGTTTTCACTCCCCATGAACACTATTATTCCTATAGCTCTAACTATATAAATCATTACATATACTTAATAATTAGAATTGTAACATATAATCATGTGTCTGCCTGCGAGATGGCCAAGCTGCTAGCACATACACTTTACGGGGAGACGTGTCCCCCAAATTGTATCTCATTTTATATAATATCTCATTTTTTTTGACAAAATATAAAATATTTATAATAAATATTACAAATTTGACCGTCATATATAATATAATCAAATTAGTTATTTTCTTATTTGTTCTCTAATTTGTATCCTATAACTAAAATATTTTCCAGTTTTTTTTTTCAATCAAATATTTACTAAAATGATTTCACAGTTTTATTTTTTCAATCAAATATTTATGAAACAATACAATGTCCATTTTACACCTACAAACTTTTAAGTACCGAATAGTTCAAGGGGCAAAATGGTATTTTTACAGGAGCTGCAACGTAATTTTCCATTGGTAGAAAAAACTTGTACACTCTTCCTGATACTTTGGAACTCAATATATATACAAGATTTTCAAATTAAATTAAAAATGTTCAAATTCTATAAACCGACCAAATAAAACTTGATAAAAAAATAAATAACCGACCAAATAAAACAAAACAAAGCAAAATTTTGCAAGGCTGAAGCTGGGCACTTAATTATATATATAACCCTATTTCCCATTCCACATTATGCACCAAGAAAGACCTGCCAGGCCCAGGTCTACCTCAATTTACAGTTTTACATTAATTGTACCTTGTACGATGCATCATGTGGAAGGAAATGCCATTGTTTTTGGGCTCTAGCTGCTTCAAATAATCTATTCTTTCTTACAAAATCATCCACTCTCTCCCAGAACCATACACTCTACTGATGCTGTAATTGTCAATCTGGGCTGGGTTCTGAACCTGATTGACTTTTCCTCATACAAAGACATAACTACTTACTATTTTCAATTAGATTTTTTTAAAAAAAAAATCAAATAAAAATTAATTCTATAAGTAAATTATAAAAATAATTAAACAACATTATTTTTTTATTTAAACCACTCTTTCACTGCACTCTAACTAATTCAATTTAACTTAAGTAGACTCACAGTAGCAGTAAAAATATTCCAACGACTTACTTAACGTAATATTATAATTTTTTCTTTTGTTTAGTGAACATTTTGGGTTGAATTTTGGTGATTCTGAAATGGAATAGGACAGATCACGTGATTATTCTTGAAGACAAGTAATAATCCTATAAGTGTGAGCACTGTTACATTACCTTATAGTTCATGCATGAACTATAAATACACCCTGGGCAGGCAGACACCAAAAGCAAAAAAAAGAAAAGAAAAAATCAAAAGGTGCAGCTGACATTTTTCTGCAGACAAAACCAAAGTTCATTAAACCCATGTCCAGTTCAAAGAGAACAAGAAAAGCCAAGAATTACACAGTGAGAAAATCAATAATGTCTAAAGCCCACATGAGTAATCAACATCCACTGCTTTTTAAGCCTAAAACTTGGTTAATAATGCTCCCATACCCTAGGTAGTGCTGTTGCTTCTCTTCTCCACTATATCAGATGAGTAAACTTGTCAAGTAGTGGGCTCTGTGTTTTGTCACTGTTGTTGAGTATAGGGAGTGAGGATGTAGTAGCTTTGGGATGAGCTAAAGCTCCTCTTTGTTCGCTGAAAAGGGTGTTTATATTGCTAGCTTACAAGCTGTACTGCAACCAAAGTTGGAGTAATCCAATTTACACCTCCTTTGGGACCACACAAAGCTTAATGGGTAGTCGTAAATCTTCTCATTTTAGCTCTCTTTAAATGTTCAGTGGTCCCTTCTACCCCAACTTCATATTTTCTTACAAGTTTAGTATCTTTTATATGAATCTTATTCTTGTTTAAGTTTTTTTTTTTTTACCTTCTTGAATTTGCATTACAACAACTATCATTATCAGTTATGACTATTATCAACAATTATTATTATTATTATATATCCTAGGGTGGCTAGGCATGAACATTTATTCCAAAACTTTACATCTTCTATCTCAGAATTTGAATCTGAAAGCTTTAGAGTTTTAAGGTCTCGTCTTAGACCAATTGATTTAAGATTCATTGGCTATTCTTGTTTAACTCATTACATAATAATTAGTACTTCTTGTAATTTTTTTTTTCATATGGACCTATCTCTAATGATAAAAATTGAAATGATGATTTATTTGGTAACTTTGAAGTGTAATATAAATTATAAGCTTGATCTAATGATTGGATTGGATTGAATTGAAAAGAGAAAGTTATTTAACTAAACTTTGAGATGGTTTATAAACATTTTTAAAACTAATTTAAACATCTGAATATTTTAATTTTAAGTTATAGAAAACATCATTTAATACATAATAAATAGTAATGAAAGTGTTAATTAGGTAATTTTTAGTATATTAAAATATTTTAATGGTTAATTTATAAATTAAAAAAATAAACTGATTAAAGGTGGGAAATTCAAAAAAGGATTCGATTTCTATTTTCATTCTCTTAGTTCCAAATGATTTTTTTAATAAATGTACAAAGAAGAAATATATTCATTCATAAAACCATAGCATTTTGTGAAGATCCCGTAATGAATTTAAAAAAGAAAAAATAATGAATGAATTAGGCAAGAGAATTGATAATGCATGTTATAAATGCTAGTGTAGTTAGGGAAGGGTTGCGGTTGGAGTTTTATGTGGGAAAAAAAGTGTCAGGAGGGAGGCAGTAGTGGACTGGATTGTTTTACTTTGTCTGCATGTATGCACGTCTTCTTTGTTGAATACTTTTCAGAGAATATACAGCGCTTTGAAGTAAAAAAACACTGTCAAGATCGGATGCTACTCTAATGCTATCGTTCTCTGCACCTACCTTTTTTTTTTCTTTGCCTCTTTTTGGGCGGAGCAGCCGTTACAATGCCTTCGTGTCAACCCTGTGTCCATTTAAGCTTTTATATAAACTTCAATAATACTATCAGAGCAACGTGGAAAATGTTAAAGGCCATTGCCATATCCTCTTTTTAATTAACTAACCTCTCATCTCTCTGCTCTCTAGTCTTTTCATTCTCTGTCATATTTTATCTTCCTTGTAAATGCTTCTTATTTGTTGTTGAGAAGCTTTCATTATTCATTTATGATCACTTGCGTTTGTTTCTTCAAATACCCACAGTGAAAGTTTTGATTTTTCTCCAGATATGCCTGTCATGCAAATGAAGAATTTTGAAGAAAGTCAAATGGTGGTGTCTATGCAGTCTCTTCAAAGTTGCAAAAATCATGAGATGCCCTTTAGTTGTAAAGATAATAGTAAGTTGGAAACTGAGAAGGAGAGCTTATATAGAAAAAGAAATAATGGAAGGAGAAGAGGAGGCAAAGGACTCAAAGTTGAATCCAATAAGAAGTTATTTCAAGACTGTAAGCTTGACTCACGTAAAGGGTCTTCTCCTTCTTCATGCAAAAGCCTCATGTTTCACCATAGGCCTGGTTTTGGACAGATGGGTACTAAGTGCATGGTTAAAGCTAACCATTTTCTTGCTCAAATGCCCGACTCAGACTTGATTCACTATAGTGTAAGTTTCATCTTCAAATTCTTGTTGAATAAAAGTTCTACTTTTATGTTCCTTTTTAGTTTCTTTTTTGGGTTTTGAAGCTTGTTAACTGGTGCAGGTAGACATAAAACCAGAAGTCACATCTCGTAAATTGAGCAAAGCTATTATGACCCAGTTGGTTAAAATGCATAAAGAAACTGATTTAGGAATGAGACTACCTGTTTATGATGGAGGCAGAAATCTTTACACAGCAAGATCACTTCCTTTTACCTCAAAAGACTTCACTATAACCCTGGTTCATGAAGATGAGGCAACAGGCAATATCAAGTAACAAATCAATTAATTTCATCCTTCTTTCTTTAATGTTAAGAGTATAAAGTCTACACCATGTTTTTAATTTAAGTGTTTTGGTTGATTGTATAACAGGAAAAGAGAGTTTAAAGTGACAATTAAGTTTGAAGCACTTGCTAGTATGTTGCAATTACGTGAGCTTCTTTCTGGAAAACCAGTTGACAACCCTCAAGAAGCAATAACTGTTATTGACATTGTACTAAGAGAATTTGCAGCTCAAAGGTATGATTTTTATTTTTTATTTGCTTTCTTTGTGGGTTTAATCTTTGAGTGATTGATTTTTTATTCTTGCATGTGTGCTTAGATATGTATCAATTGGAAGGTCATTTTATTCTCCTGATATCAAGAAACCACAGAGGCTTGATGGTGGATTAGAGTCATGGAGAGGCTTCTACCAAAGTATAAGACCAACACAGATGGGATTATCACTAAATATTGGTAGGTAGTTTGCAATGAATTCTACAGTTCTGAAGAAAATTCTGATACTCCAAATGTTTGATGTTTGAGTTTCCTACTGTTTTAGATATGTCAGCAACTGCTTTCATCGAACCACTCCTTGTTATTGATTTTGTTGCTCAAATTTTGGGCAAAGGTGTGTATTCAAGGCCTTTGTCAGATGCAGACCGTATTAAGGTATCATACTAAAAACAGTGCAGAAAAAGTCAGTGGTCCTGTTCTTCCATACAAGTTCATTACAGGATCATTCTTCAACTTTAATGTGTAATTGTTCTGTGTTAATATCACAGGTAAAGAAAGCGCTTAGAGGTGTCAAAGTTGAGGTCACTCATAGAGGAAATGTACGAAGAAAGTATAGAATTTCAGGGTTGACAACACAGCCTACAAGAGAGCTAATGTAAAATCATTCTCTCATGAGTAATAATACCTTGTTATGTATTCATCTCTTCGATTTAGAAGTTATATATTTTGCTTCTCTTATCCTTTTAACAGCTTCCCCCTTGATGAGCATATGAACATGAAATCAGTTGTTGAGTACTTTCAAGAAATGTATGGTTATACTATTCAATACCCTCATTTACCTTGCCTTCAAGTTGGAAACCAGAGAAAGGTGAACTATTTACCGATGGAGGTATGATCATTGGTTTTTATTACTAATCCATACTGAATAATGCACATGGAGTTTCTATAATCCACTTTATTTATATGCATTTCTAGGCTTGCAAGATTGTCGAGGGGCAAAGATATACAAAAGGTCTCAATGAGAAGCAGATAACTTCTTTGCTGAAAGTTTCATGTCAAAGACCGCGTGATCAAGAAATGGACATATTACAGGTTTACATCATCAACCCTCTAATTGTTTGATACTTTCTTGATTCATTCAAAACATTAAGATGACTCAATGAATGTACACAAGGTATACTTGCTTAACCTTCTTGTACAAATGTAAGGTTTATATACAATATAGCTGCTCCTCACAAGCTGCTCACTCTGCTTGGGGAGCTATAAATCATGTTCTTGCATTGGAAGATAATTGTGTCTACGACTAAGTTAATGAGGTCAATCTTCAACTAAATTCGGTTGTCCACTGCTGCAGACAATTGAACAAAATGAATATGAACATGATCCCTATGCGAAGGAGTTTGGGATCAGCATAGACAGCAAGCTTGCATCAATTGAAGCTCGAGTTTTGCCTGCACCTTGGGTACTGTTTCGAATCATTATGCGCAATTTACATCCAGCATTGTCCTGTTAGCAGCTTATTCATTTTATCTCTTTCCCAACTCGTAGCTGAAGTACAATGATACTGGCAAAGTAAAAGAATATCTGCCTCAAGTTGGTCAGTGGAATATGATGAATAAGGTTAGCTAACGAATTCAAATGTATTAGCTATATAATTACTGTTCTGTGAAGATACTGCATAACTGGTGACAAGATAAATAAGAAGTTGTTTTAATGCAGAAAGTGATAAATGGAAGCACTGTAAAATACTGGGCTTGCATTAACTTCTCAAGAAGTGTTCAAGAAACCACAGCTCACGGATTTTGCCAACAGCTGGTCCAGATGTGCAAAATTTCTGGAATGGTAAAAATCCTTGATCTTATAATAATGGCAGGATTAGGTTACATAAAATCCTGATTTGATTCCAGTTATCTTCTATTTCAGGATTTTAACAGTGAACCTGTAATTCCAATATACTCAGCAAGACCTGATCAGGTAAAAAAGGCCTTAAAATATGTGTATCATGCTGCTGCAAAAAAACTTGAAGGGAAAGAATTGGAGCTGCTCATTGCCATCCTTCCGGACAACAATGGCTCGTTGTATGGTAAGTGACAGTTTGCACTCTGCATTTGTTCTAAAATATGAAGCTAGATGGTAAATGGACCAATAAAAAAATGTTTAAAAATAAGGGGAAAATTAGCAAAGCATGGACTCTTACAGTAAGTGGATGCTCTGCATTTCAGGTGATTTAAAACGAATTTGTGAAACTGATCTGGGGTTGATTTCTCAATGTTGCCTTACAAAACATGTCTTCAAGAGTAACAGACAATATTTGGCAAATGTATCACTCAAAATCAACGTTAAGGTACACCGTGCATTTTATGATATTTTGTGCCCAAGAAATACAATTCTGAAACTTGGATTAACTTGGTCATTTTTTTGTTGACTTCGGTTAGATGGGAGGAAGAAACACTGTGCTTTTAGATGCTTTAAGTTGGAGAATTCCATTGGTTGGCGACATTCCAACCATAATTTTTGGGGCTGATGTAACACATCCGGAGTCTGGAGAGGACACCAGTCCATCTATAGCTGCTGTAAGCCCATCAAATTTTTTGTAACTTTAAAAGAATACAGTTATATATATATATATGTATCAGCTTTGATGTATTTTGTGCAGGTTGTAGCATCCCAAGACTGGCCAGAAGTTACAAAGTATGCTGGATTGGTATGCGCTCAGCCTCATCGGCAAGAACTTATTCAAGATCTATTCAAAACCTGGCAAGACCCTCAACAGGGTACAGTTGCTGGAGGCATGATCAGGTAAACATCAAATACCGCATTAAATCATAAAACACAACGAAAGGTATCAATCCTGGAAGTTCTGTAAGCTCCACTCAAGTGATGACTGTAGGATGCTTGTTTAGTTAAGAAATCTTGTTCTGTATCATAATTATAATGAAACTTGCCGATTTGAAATTTATACAAGTCACCACACTGCAGGGAGCTCCTACTTTCATTTAAGAAGGCAACCGGGCAAAAGCCATTGAGGATCATATTTTACAGGTATTATGTTACAATACTTTTTTGTTGTAGGTTAGTTCAGTCAGGATTTTAATCAAGATGTTAATATTCCAATTTATCTTTCCATTTCCATATCCAATATTTTCAGGGATGGTGTCAGCGAAGGCCAGTTCTATCAGGTACTACTGTATGAACTGGATGCAATTCGAAAGGTTGGTCAATTCAAATGCCTGGTGTTATCCCATTATCAAGTTCAATGTCTTCTGCGCTTATATATTTCAGCTATGTGCAGGCTTGTGCATCACTTGAACCTAGTTACCAACCTCCAGTAACATTTGTTGTTGTGCAAAAGCGGCATCATACTAGACTTTTTGCAAGCAATCACAATGACAGAAATAGCACTGACCAGAGTGGAAATATTTTACCTGGTAATTTCATTATGCTTTAAATCATGAATATATTAATGAATGCAAGAACAAGAAGGGAAAGAGTGGTCTAATGACCACTTTTCTCCAAGCATAAAACGAGCCTACAGACCGGTGTCTACTGTCGTGTAATCCATAAATATATTAATAAATGCAATAATAAGTTATAAAAATGCTTCGTGGAGCTAGGGAAAGAGTGGTCTAATGACCACTTTGCTCCAAGAGCATCATGAGCCTGTAGACTGTTGTCCTATCTTATGTAATTCATCAATATTTAGATCATTAGACTTCTCTATTATATAAAAAAATAAATATTTTGTGGATAAGGTGGCTATCTTTCTCCAATGATGCTGTTATCACATTCCTAAATTAGAATCCAAGACTCCTGCTATAGATTTTTTTTTTCTTTTTTCCAATGTAGGTACAGTTGTGGACTCTAAAATATGTCATCCGACCGAATTCGACTTTTATTTGTGTAGTCATGCAGGAATCCAGGTACGCTGTTGTTGATAAAATCAATATTAAACATTATGAATAAACTCTGTATATATCCATTACATAAAATTTATCAGACAAGAAAATTGCAAGTAAGTTGTTGAAATGCAAGAACATGTTTACATTGGGATTGAAAATATTGACAGGGGACCAGCCGACCTGCTCATTATCATGTGCTATGGGATGAAAACAACTTCACTGCAGACGAGATTCAATCTCTGACAAATAACCTTTGCTATACGTAAGAAATTTCATCAGTTCTGATGATGATGGATCAATAATACCTTATTGTCACTTCTATAATTCCATTGATCATTATTTTGGCAGGTATGCTAGGTGCACCCGCTCGGTTTCTGTAGGTAATCTATACATCTACACACATTTACATAGCCTTAATCCCAATTATCAATTGCATAATTTCACCACACTCTATCCTTCCAAATTCGTTTACTTCCGAATTGCATAATTTAATATAATCTAACTGTATACATCACGACTCGAATCCGAGATCTTACTTTAGTGAGAACAATTTCCTACCAATTAATCTTAATGATTATCGGTGGAGAGAATATGTTTTATATAACTTTGCATCATCTATTGCTTGTGTTGTCTTACATATAAGGTAAGATTTGTGTGTAAATTTGCAGTGCCTCCTGCATACTATGCTCATCTGGCAGCTTATCGAGCTCGATTTTACATGGAACCTGAAGCATCAGAAAATCCTAAAATGTGCTGCACGCGGACAGCAAATGGATCATGTGTCCGCCCATTGCCAGCATTGAAAGAGAAGGTGAAGAATGTGATGTTCTACTGCTAAATGATCAAGTACAGAAGAAATAGGATCAAAAACAAGAATGTAGAACTTTTAACCATTTTGCACACTTACTGTTTAGCTTATAGTTGTAGAGAATTTTTACTAAAAATTTTGACCACTACATCAGTGCTAATTAAATGCATAGTTTAGATTTATATTAGTATATAATTGCTCTTATAGAATACTAACAAGCGACACTGTTAACCTCTTATTTGTTTCAATTCCATTGAAAAATTTATTGCAAATGAATTTTAAATTCACTTGAACTAAATATATTTTATCAATAAAAATGAATTTAATGTTAAGAAATTTTATAAAATTAATAAGTTAGAATTAGAAATAAATTTTACAAAATTTTTATTTAAATTAAATATACTCATTTGAATTTTTAAATAAATTTTATAAAAATTTAAAATTTTTATTTCAATTGAACATAATTTAAATTTTTTTTATTTGATTGAGGTAAAATTTTTTCACTTTTTTTTTTTTTTGAGAATAAATTTTTTCACAATTTACATGTGAATTACATTGACACATACCAAAAAAAAAAATTATTTGATTGAGGTAAACTTACATTGACACGTACCAACATTGACAAAGAGTCTAGGAGGTTGAATAAAGAAAAGTAGGAAAGAGACATGCACATGAATGATTTAATCAAAATTTATGATTGAAGTGACGTACAAATGTTATTGATAAAGACTAAAAATTTATAAGCAAATGAATGAATAGTGAAGCGTAATTTTTCTTGAAAAATATTTTGAAGTGAAGTATTTGATTTAAAAAGGAAGAAAAAAAACTGCTCTTTTTATACAATTCATTAAAACTTAAATAAAATATCATATGATCTGTCTATTAATAAAAAAATAAAAAATTAAATAGACACTTGGCATGCAAATTGCATATATATCTTTTGTAATTTTTTTGGTTAATGTATAATAAAAGAGTGGGATTCGAATTCAAATTTCTAAATGCCATTAGAAATTATTTGACCACTAAATTTGAACATATCGGCTATTTTTTAATCGTTTAAACAATTATTTTTATTTAATCAAATAATTATAAAGATGTAAATATTTAAGTTTGCATATTCTTTACAAATTTCTTTTACTACAAAAATGATTAATTGAAGTTAATATTTACTAGAGGAGGAGCTGAAATATTCTAAAAAAAAATTCTTATTTTTCTACGGCTTTTTGAGTTTATTAAAAGATATTTAAGATTTCTCTCAAAAATAGATAATTAAGTCCACGTTGAGGTGTTGTTAGGTTACATGCCTATTCTAGTGAAAGCAAAATTATTGGAAAAAAAAGAAGAAGAGCAGTGCATCAATCAACATTGTAGTTCGAAAAAAAAAAATCAACATTGCCATCAACTATAGTGTACATAAGATCCTGGATTTTAATTGAGGTTGCTGGTCAACATATTAAAATGTTTTGCATAATCAAAGCAACACCCCACGCCTTGCTGTGGTGGTAAGGGTGCTGGACATCCAAACTGAAAGTGGCGGTTCAAATCCCCATTCCACCCGATACCCTAACCCCTGTTTCCCCTTGTAAAAAAAAAAAAAAAACAACACCAACAATTAATCAATGAACTTAAATTTCAATTTTATATATGCAGTTGAAAATTCCAGGCATCAAATTCTGTGGCAAAAGAGTAGAAAGAAATAAACGTCCTGGATTGAGACAGGTCAGTGGGCACTGGGCACCCACACAAGAAAAGTTTAATAGGATTTGTGATTCTGTGGAAATCTTTTTAGTTGAAGAAATGTCACTCTCATTGTAAAAATAAATAAATAAATAATTGACCAAACAAAAGTTTTTGGATGAAATACATAATTCTCTCTTTTTTTTTTTTTAACGAATATCATATCACCATCTAGAAGGGTTAAGAAATTGGTAAATTAAATATTTTTATTAAATATTTTTTAATTTCGTAATAAAATATTTTATCATTAATTTTAAATGGATTAGACTATATAGTTTCACCCTATATAGTGTTAAAAAAATGGTTTAATAATTATTTTTTGAGGATGTTATTGTTAGGTTGTTGACTTAAATTGTGAAGAATCCAAATTCGATTTGAATTAGAAAAAATTAATTCTTAAAAAAGGAATTAATTTTGAAGTCATTCTAAAACTTTTCAAATAAGATTACTTAGAGTCAAAGTTTTAAAGTTTATAAATACAAAATTTTTTAAGATTGCAAGAGATTTATAGAATTAATTTTATTTTTTATCTTAGCATATTTATTAATTGGTTTAATTGGGAGGATTTTTCCCAACAGTTATTTATATGTAGGATTTAAATTTTCATATAGTTAATTTATAAAATTAATTTTTATATCATTTAACAAAAGCTACTTTTATTGTGTTGTTCATTGATGTTTAGATTCCCTATTTTTTATTAATTAAAATATTTTTAAATAATTTTATGTTATTAAATTTTATTTTAATTATTATACATTTATTTTTTAATTTTAGTTTCTTGTAATTTTAATTCTAATTTTCAACTTATTAAGTAACTTAATTAAAAATTTTAAAATAATAATAAATAATAAAAAGAGAATAAAAGCAAAAAATAATAAATTTTGAAATAATAAATTAAACTGAATATAAAATAAAATTCATTAAAATATAATAAATATTCAAAAAACTGCCATGTATGGCTATATTAAAATATTTTATTTAAAAAATTATAAGAATATAAAAGTTGAAAATATTAAAATTATATATATATACATATATATGTATGTATCTATGTATGTATAACATTAAATAGAAATATAGAAATGTAATGGGCCAAATTTTTGATAAATCGCTTTCGAAACGTGGCACCAACATGCTCCTATTCCTGGCAGCGTAGATCCACCTTTAGATGGTCCCTAGTGTTTGATTCATGTTGCCCGCATACTTCAATCTAACATCATGTGACTGAACCCGCTACTAAACTTCCTACCAAAAACTATTTTTTAAAAAAAAAATTCACATTTCTATTAAGAAAAAATTAATTACAGTAATTAATTTCTTGATTTTTCAATTTCATCAAGAGGTTTTGATAATTTAAGTGCAATAGATTAATGAATTAAGTATAGAGAGTAATTATTTTTATTTATTAGAGATTTAAAAATGTTTAATATTATGAATTATACACCCAAAGATAGTTATTTTTTTGAAAAGTATTTAGTGTAAAAATATAAATTTTTACTAGTCAATATTAATGAATTAAAAAAAAAGGCTAAAATTTGATTTACTAAAACTAAATAAAAATGTATTGAACTGAATTTATTTAGTATGGTTAACTTAAATTTTAATTTTTTTTATTTAAACCACCAACAGTCAGAACTCATTGGATTTTAAGTAATTTTATTCGATTTAGGTAGAATCACAACAGAGGTAATAATCTTTTATTTTAAGACATTATTTAAGTGAAAATAATTTTATGATTTAAAATTTTTTATTGAAAATTCTTCTGAAGTGACTTTCTCTATCATGCAAATATCATCCTCTATAAATTTTCGAAAAGAAAGAATTCCTAACATCTAACATATGTATTTTTTTGAAAAAATTTTAGTGTAAAAATATAAATTTTTACTAGGCAATGTTAATGAATTAAACAAGGCTAAAATTTGATTTTTTTAAATTTTATTTACTAAAACTAAATAACAATCTATTGAACTGAATTTATTCAGTATGATTAACTTAAATTTTAATTTCTTATTTAAATCATCAATATTCAGTACACATTGAACTTTAAGTAACCTTATTCAATCTAGGTAGGATCATAACAGCGATAAAAATCTCTCAATAATTAACTTAACGTGATTGCATATATTATAACTCAAATTTAAGGCATTACTTAAGTGAAAATATTTTTTCGCCAATTGATTCAATAATTATTTGATTTTTTATTTTATTGAGAATGAATTGAGAATAAATTTTAATTATTCATTTTATGGTTTAAAATTTTTTATTTGAAAATTGTTTTGAAGTGACATTCTCTATTATATATAAAATGTCATCCTCTAGAAATTTTTTAAAAGAAAGAATTCCTAACATCTAACATAAGTATTTTTTTTTCCTTTTGTAATTGGTTAATTTTTTTAGCCTAAAAAAATAAATTAAAACAAAATAAAATAATATTAACACAAGCAATTAAATTGAAAAAAAATTGGATAAATGATGTTTTATTGGTCTGTAATACACATGCAAATGAACTCTAAATGTAAAAATTATTATACAAGAATTTCGTTTGCATGTGTGTTAAAAATACCGTTTAAACCTATTTATATAATTTTTTATAATTATTTTTTATATTAGAACCATAAAGATCTCCATTAATACGATTGAGCTAAATAGACTTTATTTTTTACGTCTATTTTGAATTCACAAAATATAAACTTAAAGTTTACATAAAAAAATTATTTTTTAAAGGCTGAATAATTTAGTATAACCCTTTTTAAGATATATATAAATTAAAAATTCGATTTTTGTCTTCTTTCTTCGGCTCAAAAAATTAAATTTTTTTACTACTTGAAACACCTATTATTTATTTATATAATTTAGTTTCACTCTATTAGGATCTTAAAGGCGTGGTGATTTTTTTTTTTTTAAAAAAAAAGGTGGTGGGTGGGTGTTGTGAAATATTTGCAAGAAGGGTAGTTGAATAAAGCGACTGAAACTGGGACTGGGAGTGGAGCGAAGGGGAACACAGAGGAGGCGAGGTGAGGTGGAAGTGAGGGACAGCTACAGTTTGCAGGGGGAGCTGAAACGGGACAGGACCTTGCGCTGCCATTTCCCTTCATGTGACCTTCCATTCCCCACATTATTACGGGTCAGGGTCAGGGTCAGGGTCCCGTTTTGATTAATTGCCTTTCTTTTCTTTACAAACCCCATATACCTGCACATGTTCTGTTCTATTCTTGTTGGCTTGCCCTTTTTTTTTCTTTGATAATGGTAAGGCATGCATCTAGGCAGCATCACTAGCCCATTTGTGTGTATGCAGTAAACAGAAATGACCTTACATTTTTTTGTATAGTTTCATCCATAGGTGAATTGATTATATCAAATTTTTAGTTGCTACCACCTAATGTGGTGCCACACATGGTGTGGTCTTGGTCTGGTCACAAGTAGCACTCAAAACAGTGATGGGTTCTTTTTTTTTTTTTTTTTTTTTTGATAAAAGAATTGAAAGGATATCAAGGCAATAAAGCAATGCCTTATATGGAAAGTGCTAGGAAGCAGCATGCCTCCTCCTCCCCTACCTTTTTACCAATATTGTGAATGTTGTTAACTCAAGTGACATGTCCTTGTGCCCAGCTGTGCAAGTGCTCTCTGCGTTTGCTTTAGCTCCTCCTCCTCAGATTCTCCCTACTCCTACTACTCTATATTCACTACACTAGACCCTTGCGTTCCATGATAGCTAATGGATAGGATAATAGCTTGCTATCATATGCAGCTTAATTGGAATAAAATCATTTGCATATTGTATTATAATCTTTGTTTACTTTTATAATATCATTAAATGCATTTTTAGTCCTCATTTTTCAATCACACCTACTCTTGACACTGCAAGTTTGAAAATGACCCAATTTCTTTTTTCTTTTTCTAACACCAATTTCCTAATTTTTGGATGGGGACGTGGGGCTAGTCTTAGAGATCCTAATCATGCCCTAATTATATCATTTTAATATCATAAGCAAAAACAAGATTAGAATCATTCATATGTATCTACTTAAAAGTAAATGAGCCCTAACCCAAGTGGCAAGGTGAGACATCCATGATCTAGAGGTCACTCGTTCAATCCTTGGGGTATGCAAATCATGGTGCTTGCCTTCTTGGTGTTTATGATATACTACTGGGATGACATTTCTCACACTTTATATATATAACAATAATAATAATATAATATCATAGATATTGATAGATAAATAGATAGATAGATATATATAATATATAGAGTGTGTTTTGATTGTAATCATTGCTTGAAAAAGTAAATAAGCTTAACTGACTGAAGTAACAGTACAAGCAAAGAAGTAAAACCTCTATCTATTAAACCCCAAAATTACCCGCCTACCAAAATCTAAAACTTACATGCCAACCCCTCCAACCCCAATCCCAATTCCATTATTTTTATTATTACTGCTAATACTTCCGCTAATCATCCCATTTTGTGACCCGCTGCTAGGCGCAGCCTGCCAAGCCGAAGCCGCAATCAAAGGCCGGCTATGCCAGCCCAGGGTAAGACACCCATCATTCTCCTCCACACAATACCCTTCAGAGGAGAACAATGTCAACAGCATGCTGGCCTGCTTGAACGCATTAGACCCCAAATGCAACGGCATAAACCCGGCTGCCGTGAGCCGCGCTCTCCACTTAGCTAACGGCTCGTGTCGCTCGAGCCGAGCCGATCCTTCGCAGCTCACAACATTGCATATCTCTCTTTGTATATACATCTCGGCTACAACTTTCTCCGGCTGGAGCGCACAAGCCTCCAGCGAATCAAACATTGTTGAGTAATAATATAAGGCTTCAGTGAACCGGTCTAGAAACCCGGCTTGATTATGGTTCGCTTCTTGCTCAACAACTGTCATGATTTTCGGGTTCAAGTTCCGGATCCAATTAAGAACCATATCAATTGGGGATGGATTTCTATTCGGGTCGGATGGTCCTAACAGCTTGTGTAACTGCATAATTGAATTAACGGCTACAGCTTCTTTAGGATTTACCTGTAACATCCATGGCTCAACGTCTTCAAGCCGAGAAGCCGCTACTCCGCGGAATGCGAAACGGACGTTAACGGAACGTGCTAGCTCGGCGAGTTTCAACCCGATTTCGCGGAGGGAATCACGGCCGTCTGGCGACGGAGGACCAATGCCTGTTAACCTCAGTACAGGAGGCCCACCAGGACGCAAAGCCAAAGCTTGTATAAGTGCCGGCCATTGTAATCCGTGCATCAAGTTAAAATCAACCACGTGGACACAATCATGACCGTCGAATGCTTCGAGTATGGCTTGATTAGCTGTAAAATGAGCAAATTTCAAATACGGACACGCCTCGTAAAAGTGATGGTACAAAAACTCGTTCTCGTAACCACAGCCATAACCGGACCCGACAGCACCGCCGCTGCTGATCGGAGAAAAAATTCTGCGGCTAAAAGCATCAATGAAACAACCGGCGACTTTACCGATGCCGGAACTAGTGTTGACACGAGTCAACAAGCCTTGCATGTCTTCAATTAAAGAGCCAGCCAACGATAACTCGCCTTGTTGAATGGACTCAGCGCATGTCATCAACATGTGAACAAGCCGAATAGCTGAATCTTCCTCCTTGGGAGTTACAACTCGTAATTGATGCGAAGGTAAAATCTGATTCTGCTGCTGCTGCTGCTGTTGATAAATAGACTGATCTAATGATCCAAAAGAGCTATCAAGATCTGTGAGATCGGAGGGCAGAGAAGGGAGCGGCTGAGATTGGTTAAGTTCGGTAAGCAGAGAGTCGACCCAAGTGGAAAGATCAGATGGGTTGTACATAACTGCATCGGACGTCAGGATTGAGAGATGAGAAGGGGAGTTAAGCATGGCGGACTCAAGGCGTTCAAGACGCTGAGCAACATGACGGAGGTCGGAGGAGCGGACTTTGTAGCCTGCGCCGGCGAGAAGGTTGTCGATTTCAGGAGGTTTGTTGGTGTTGGAGGAAGAAGAGCTTTGGGGGTTAGTTGTGGAAGAATCAGAGGAATCGTAAGGAACCATGGTTTGAATTTTGGGGGTTATCTGTTGAGGGATTGAAATGGGTATTTTAATAGAGAGGAGAAATGGGTTATAGATGCAGCAGCAGAAGCAGAAGCAGAAGAAGAAGCATGGGTAGGTGGTGTTGGTTGGTCATGCTCTGAGATTATAGAGAGAGCTGAAGAGTGTGAGTCTGCAGTAACGAGAGCAGAGAGTGAGCCAGTGAGTGAGTGAAAAAGTGTAAGTGGTGGTTTGGTTAGGAAAGAGAGGTGAAGATGAGCTTTGATTTGAGAAACAGATGGTGATGACATGTAGTAGTACTATGTACTCCCATCCATCAAATATAATATAATACATATTCAAACATTAAATAATTTTATTTTAACTTTTTTACCAACAACTGTTGGATTAACTAGCAAATACTATTTCTATTTAAATAAGATCTCGAATTCGAATACTGATGTAGACAGTTCGTTGAATTAGTAGTTAAAAGTCAGGAAGTTTTGCCATTCTTATGATCTTATTCAGATCAAACTGAATTAATTAGAATTCAATAAACTATCCTTGGTTCACATAAAAAAAATAATTTTATTCATTTTGTTAAGATACATACAAAAACTTTTATGTATATTACAAATATTTTTTAATAGCATTAAATCTATAAATAACCTATATCCAATTAAAATTGTTCTTATTTAAATAATATTTAAATTCAAATATGAATGGGCTCATTGTTGTTATATGAGTTGTTGGAAGACTTTTACATTTTTGTAACTCTTTCTAAATTGAATTAAATTAATTTGAATCTAATAACTTTGAATATTTTACACTATAATTTTTTTAAAAAAAAAACAATTAAATTTAAAAACGATGAAGCATATGGAATTTGCTCCACAATTTCTGGTTCTAGTTTTTTCCGGCGAAATGGGATAACTTTTACTCACTCCAAATCATGTGCAAATTGCAGGGTACTGACTGCAATTAGGACCTGAAGAAGTACTTAATTTGTAAATTTTAGCAGCAGGGTGCAGATGAAGAAAACTTCTATAAAAATGAGGGTTTTGTAGGTGAAAATGAAGTAGCAACAGTAGATAAACATGATAACAACCAATACCACCTCCATTGCTAACATTGTATTATATTTATATATTTGCAATTGGACTAGGCTGAAAATGACCTTTTAACAGCATCCAAAGGGCTAATGCATTATTGCTAATTTGCTATTATAAAATAAAATACATGATAAGTTTCTTTTTTTTTTTTTAATCGCAATACTTAATTCTAATAAAAAGTGCCAATTGCTGAAAGAATTAAAAAAAAAAGTGCCAATTGCTATTAGGTAGAAAGCTCAATCAAGGATGGAGTCAAAAAAATTTATTATCAATGGAGTTATAGTTAAAATTCAAATTATTATAAAACAAAAATTAAATTTTAGTGGAAATATAATGTAAAGTCTAATAAAATATTTACTTACGGATAAAGTTCAAATCAAATTATTTAAGTTCAGGACTTAAAATCAATCGTCCAATTGTACAGTATTAAAAAGTTTTGTTAATTCATCCGTAGATAATGATAATATAAATAATATAATATAACATAATATAATGTAATGTAATTTAGAGACTGAGACTGAGACTGAGACTGAGAGCTTTAGTGTTGTTAAAAAATAAAATATTTATTTATCCCCATCAGTAATATGTAACTCACTGATTATATTTATGGCTAAAATATTATAAAAGTCGTATATATCTTTCAATAAAAATTTTAGAATATAGTTTGAAGATGATACAAATACATGTATAATTAGTCAACATCACTTGAAGTTAACCACAGGTTTAAAAGTGTATTAATTAATTCCTATAATTGAGACAATGAAAGATGTTATATTTAATTGGACGATGAATACAACTGCCAGGCACCCAGCAAGTATTTGAGTGTTCATACTCTCTTTCGTATTTTCTAATGATTAATGAAATTTCATGAATGTAAAAAAAAACGGCAAGCAAGAACACATCCATATTATTAATTAATGGAAAAATTATAAATTTAGCGTCTGAATTTTTTAATTTTTTATATTTTAATTATCTAACTTTATTTTTTTATATAATTAAATGTATGAACTTTCTAATTACATAATAAATCAGTGTTCCGTCCAATTTGGTGATGATTGTACGCTTAGTAGGATCAAGGGTCTGTTTGGTTAAGCTGGTGATTGATAGTTGATAGCTAACTGATACTAGGTGTTTGGTAAAATTATAGAAGCGGTTGCTGATAGTATATTTAATTACAAATATAGACATCATATGTAGATTTTTTTTTTTTGAACAAGTATCATATGTAGATTATATGATATAAATATTAACAATAGTATGTATGATACAAAATTATTTAATGCTTATAATAAAAAATATTATAGATAGTTTTATTTATATAATTTCAAAAAAAATTGAATATATTAGCTTTTATTAAACAATCTATTTTAAATAAAATACTAATAGTATTACTATTATTAGTATTAGAAATGATGAGTTAGTGTTATTAACAAAATTATTAATATTTTTATTTATGTGGTTAATATTTTTAATAAATATAATATTAATATTTTGTTAATATTTTTAATAGTTATCTAAATAATAATTTATTGAGTAATGATAATTAGTTAAAGTTAAAAAAGTAAGGATAAACTAGTAAATATAATTTTTAAATAAAGAGCTGTTGGTGAAAAATTTCAAATTGGAGCTTATATGAACGGGTGTTGTTGGGGTATCCAACAGCTACCAGCTCCTTTTCAAAAAACTTAACCAAACGGATTTTTAAACTGTTAGAAACTGAATAACTATCAGCTACATCCCAATAACTAAAACAAACAGAAGGTAACTCCAATCAGCTGTTTATTGAATCACCTCCCTTTTTCTAAACTTTTAAAACTGCTGGTTACAAATTTTTTACTTTTATAAAATTAACCTTTTAAAAATAAATGGGCCCTTTCTGTTTTCTTGCTTGCTGTTAGAATGAAGTCCATTTTCTTCTTGTAGAATTGCTCTAAATGAAAATATTAAAAGAACTTTTTGCGTCAGTTGGCTTAACTTGTGTTGTCAAGGTGTATCTTCATTGCTATGAAGAGTAGAGTCTGCCGTTCCTATTCTGACCCATGGCTCTTAGTTGAATGAAATATTTGAATATAATTGATAAAATGTTTATTAACAAATTATTAAATTATTTAAACATATAATAAAAATATATTCTCTAAATAAAATAAAATTAATTTAAATATTAATATTAATAAAATTTAAATTTTATATTTTAAAATGTATATTTTTTTAAAAAAATAGTTACTTCGGCCAAATAATTGATAAAAATATAAATAATTTCTATTAATAAAAAATAAAAAATAAAAAATTATTATTTATTACTATATATTATTTTTAAATAATTTACATAATTAAAAAAATATTATAAGAAATATATAAAATTATATTTACAAAAAAAAATTATATCATTAATAGTCATTTGACAAACTAACAGTAACAATTAATAAAATTTTATCAAACAGTTCAAATTTATTAGCTATCAGCCATCCACTATCCGTAACCGCAATCAATTGTTATAAATAGTTAAACCAAACAGACCCTTAATTCTTTTTTATTATCATCATTTTTATATAATTATTAAAATAATTTTTATTGATGATGAAATATTTTAACCCATGAGATGATGCAGACATACATCTAATATTAAATATTTATATCTCATAACTTTACATTCCACCCATTTATTTTTGCACTCCATTTTTATTTTTTTAGAATCGTAAATTATATAACTATCTTTTGTTGAAAATTTCCATTCTTTTATTAATTACAATTACTAAACTATCATTTTTTTTTCATTTTTTTCATTTTCCTTCCAAATTTATTGTTTGATGTTTATTATTTCAAAATTACGAGCTTTTTCATTTGCGTTAATAAAATTTAATATAGTTAATTATTTTTTTAATAAGTATTCTTTAACTTTTAACTTATCTTGATTGTAAAAATTTGCACCAATTATAGTAAATAATAGACCTTTTATTTTTTATAAAGAGATTTTTCTAAATATCATATGCACATAATTTATTTTTTATTTTTATCATCATTTTTTGAAAAATAATTTGAAAATCAAATTATGTGATTAAAAAATCATTATAAAAATTCAACAATACTTCATAATATAAAAAGTATTCATAAATTCAATGAATAGAGCTAAAATCAATTTAATTTCGATCAAATATATTCCAACAAATACTCTAATTAAATTATACTATGAAAAGTCTATTTGATAAAAAAAAAATAGCACTTACTTTTCTATTATTAATATGTTACAACACTTGTCTTAAAAATTAAAATTACAACAATTTATATATGATGATTTTGATAAGGAACAGATCAATTAGTTCACTTGTATCTATCTACTTGTAACAATATGATGTACTACACTTCGTACGCAACTCTGTCACTCTCTATTTACTGCTGTATATAATACTTCACATGATAATACAATATTAGTTAAGAGTTGTTTCAGATCTTGGAGGGGTTGATCTTGGTAGTGTTGTCAATTGGCTACAAGCACTCGACATGCTTCCTTCTTTGCTGGAACTACACTTGAACAATGCAATTTGTGGAACATTCCTCATTCTGTTCTGTCTGTTAATTTTACATCACTTGCAATCATTGATCTCTCCCGAAATTAATGTCTTTAATTTTCCAATGCCTAGATGGATCTTCAATGTGAGCAGTCTTGAAACCATTCTTTTCAGCTCCAG
>CATIWK010074221.1:0-13640 GCA_949634005.1 Mallotus japonicus
GAAAAATAATAAATAAATAAATAAAAATAAAAATAAAATAAGCAGAGAAAGAAAAAATAAATAGAAAACAAAAAATAAGGGAATGAATAATAATTACAAAATAAAATAGTTATAAAATAATAATAGTAATAATAATAAGAAGAGGAAGAAGAACAAGAATGAATGATAATATCAAAATAAAATCGCTATGAAATAATAATAATAACAAGAAGAAGAACAAGAACAAAAATAAGGAAAGCCATAAAAATGAAAAAAAAGAAAAAAAAAGGTGAAGATGAAAAACGCTCAGTTAAGCATGAAAAACAAATCAACGGAAAGTGAACATAAAAACAAAAGGTCAAACTACAATGTACACTATAATTTTCCCAAAATTATTTTCTGAATTATGATTATTTTCGATATTTTTTATAAAATATTTTGATGCTTCTTGACATTCTTGGGTAATTGTCCATAGGACTACAATAATCCTATTGTTTGGTTATTAACTCAAGCTGTTAACATGGCTAGACGATCCAGACCTAGGAACTAGATGTGCAACGCTTTGAAGGCTTTCAATCTATGCAGGCAACTGATGCACATACAACAAAGAATCATCAAGAAGCCCTTGATGCCAACAGCAAAAGTGAAGTCAAAACTAGGAGAGCCAAATCAGATTAAATATAAGGGCTCAATAGACACAAAAATGAGCAATTACTAAAGCAAGAAAAATTTTTCCATTAGATTCCAAGTCTTCAAATATGAAGCCCTAATAGTAATGAGAAATTAAAAAAAAAATAAAAAATACACTATATATGAAGTGGTACTAGCGTTGACCTTACTTATAACAATTATTATTTTAAAATATTTAAAGAGGATAATAAGCAAAGAAGCGTTCAATCATAGCATAACATTCGGTTGGCTTGTACTCTGGAGCATCATGGCCTGCACCCTAAACAACGATATGTTTCATGATTATCAGCTAGAATATGTGAATTAATCAAATTATATATAATGGAAATTTTTTACAATATATTTACTTACCTTTATAGTAGCAAATGTTAATAAGTAGTTATTGTCAACATACTTCTCTGTGTAACTGCAGAAGACATTAAAATAGGGCAATGGGCAATATTTAGTCTTTTGATTCTTGTTTCAGCTAGGGATTCATAAAACAAAATGCAAATTGATTAACCTACCCAGCGACTTGACCATTCATGAACCATGGCCGCCAATATTCACTGATGGTCAAATTGAGCATATGAATCCAATTTTGTGTGGCAATGTGTGGTATATTCATATCATGGTCACCGCTGCCGTGGGGAAAAAAAAGAATTAATGCAAACTGTCATGATATATTTATTATTCGAGTCCTTTTTAATTTTTTTTTTTGGCCAAATTACAATGGCGAAGAAGAGTAGGGTAGGTCTCAGAACCGAGATCTCTTGTGTGTCACAAAGTCTTGGCCATCAGACTAAGCGTTACCGGTGAGTTTTTTTAAATATAATTTTTTATTGATTTGATAAAAGTATTCAGAATTGAATATTTTATTATTTTTTCAGTCCTCACTCCACATAAAAAAAAAAAAAAATCATAAAAGAGTCATGTCTGAGTCTGAGTTACCTATATACAAGAGCTCGAAGGTATTGCGTGGTGAAGTATCTGTGATAATCAATTGTACTCATCACAGACTTTCTAAAAGGTATGCTAAAATTGCACCTTATCCAAGCTCCAGTTGTGCCCTGTTCTTTCATCAAACATTAAAAGTTCTTCTTGGTAATTCATTTTTCTTTTTTAAAATTATAATTATCAGCAAAAGAAGCCAAAGCATCTAGTTACCTCTCGAACATGAAGAGCTTCCCGAACTGTCCTGTTGTTCGCCCAGTTGTCGGAGAATATATAGTAATAGTTCTGAAAGTAACAAGTAAGGATATCTCATTGGTATGAAATCAATGCTAGCTTCAAACAAAAAGAAAAGAATATTAGTTACCCGGCACCACAATGGTTTATTTGATTCTGAAATGGAAAAATCAATATCGAGGTCTTCATCCATTAGTGACCGTTTTCCTGGATCACCATTTAGTTCTTTGGTTCTTGGGGTTGCAGTTTGGCAATTAGGCTCCAGAACTTGCATGATGTTTATTTGTTGAGTCAACTGGAATATACATATCTTCTTCATCTTAATATGTACAAAAGAAGATCAAAATTTTGAGACTTAAGGACACCTTATTGCACTAACCTCACTGATGGTGTCTATAGCTGTAACGCAGTCTGTATTGTCTGGGTTGATATATACATAATCTCCACTGCAAGACCTTTTGGCATTCTGCAAAATTTCAAAAAAAAAAAAAAAAAAAAAAAAAAAAAAACTTTAATTTCGTTAAACAAAAATGGAGATAAAATCGACTTGTTACATATGCGTCAGTAAAATTTCTCTTATATATAGTTTTTTTTCGAACTGGGAATGAGATGTAAGCATCAAACCCCTTAGATCAAGTAAATTTACTTACAAATTTTTCATATGCATGTTTTGAATTTGTAAAAAAATATCAAATAACTATTTTCAATTCAATGACCTGATAGAGCTGATCTGATATGAGCGTCAACCGATGAGCAAATGGGACTCTTGCATTTAAGTCAAGAAAATAATCGGTCTTTGGATTTCCAAGCACATATCCCTGTCAACCACCCAGAAAATAAAAAAATAAAATAAAAAAAAAATTATATCTAAGTTGGTGAAAAATAATTGAACAAGATTTCAGTTCCTTTATAAGATGATATACTTTTAGATTCATCAACGGTTTTGCTCCTGCTGCATTACCTGTAGCAAGATAAGTGAGTAGCATAGTAAGCAAAGACATAGGAATAATAGGAGTTATAAAGAAGAATTTGAGTTACCATCAAGTATATTTTTAACTATAAGTGGAACGGGAATGCCTGAATATGAATCACCACCAATGTAGAGTTGATTTCTAAGAAAATCAGGGTGGTCGTTTAGCCACTGCATAACAATGAATCATTCAAAGATTACTATATATGGTACATAGAGGGCTCATTAGCCCCTCGGTTTCACCTCCCATGAAAAATGAAAGATTACCAAGTGCATGGAAATACCTTTTGCAAGAACTCATATGTTTGATTTGCTGAAATTTGGTCATCAACATAGTAATTTTCTTGGGTAGTTGAGTAGGAGAATCCTGTGCCAACTGGTGAATCAAGATATAGAATATTGAGGACCTGGAAGAATTGGTGACCTCTAGTCCTTTAGCAACATTTTTGAGCTGATGCTGTAGTTAATTAATTACAATTAAAAATTAAAAGAAGATAGAATGCACCTTTGTCCATGTATTGGGGTTCAAATGCAGGGATGGAAGACCTCCACTGTAATCTGAGTAATTGAAATTTAGTGGACCTGGAACAGGAACTGTTAAATTAGCATTTTGGTTACTATTTGCAGACCCTTTTCACCTCAAAGGGTGAAAAATTAATTACCATTTTCGTACAAGAAGGCAGTGAAAGAAGAGCAACCAGGGCCTCCACTGATCCAAAGAACAAGAGGGTCCAATGTAGGGCTCCTTTGAGACTTTACAAAATAGTAAAACAACTGCGACATGTTGGATTCACCTACGCCTATATACCTGCATAATATTTAATAATTAACTTCTATAATAATTCTAACATCACACAATTTTTTTTTTTTTGAAAAAAAAAGATGCAAAAGAAAATTTAGAGACCAATCCTATTATTTTGATCGTATTTGAGGGCTCAATTCAATTATTATCATATGTGGGAAAAGTTATTAATGGTGAACATTCTCATGTAATCAAATGTTGTTTGGCATTATGATTTTTTCCCTTAAATCAGTGCTATCAAAAATTCATTATTTTTTAACAAATTCAGTTCTATTCAATGTGGATAGAATAAAATAATAATAAAAATTTTCCAATAACTGAACTAAAAATATGGTATAAGTAAGAATAACTTTTTCTATGAAGTGATCCTAAAATGATTATGAGTTTGCAATATAATTTTGATTATTAACAAAGAAATATTTTACATTTGATAGAATTTAAATTCTGATATTTGATTTTAAATAATTTTACTTTTATTTTAGTTTAATTTACTAATTTATTTCTAATAAAGACATATACATTTTTCTCTATCCATAAATAATATTTTTTAGTTACTAAAGTATGTCGATAATATTATATCTTTTAGACATTGTAAATATTTAAAATTTATGTTACACATTCATCTTAATGTGTGTATATATAATTCTATACCACCTCAATTATATACATTTACTAAATAATTTAGTAGGAATTAAATTTATATAGATTTTGAAAGAACATGTTTAATGTTTTTATCACTAGAACAACATTTGAAAAAGTTCGTAGAAATAAATTTCAAAAAGAAAACTGGTTAAAATATATTAATGTTAAGTAAAATATGAAAATATTTTTAAATTTCAAATGGTCGAACTCTTACAGCTATCAGAAATGGAGTATCATGTGTATATATATATATATATATATGATATATATATATGTATATGAAAATGTTTACACTAATAATTAACAGCTTGTGAAAATAAATAAATAAATGAAGAAGAAGAACATAGGAATTGAGATATAGGCCAACAAACCCAGTTTCGAGATAAAAAGGAAGTTTGGCATCAAAGCCAGGCAGATAGCTCACAACTGTCCGTGAGGCAGTGGACTGGCAGAAAATCAACAATACGAGAAATGCATGTAAAGAAACAAGACTAACAAAACTCCCCATTTCTTTTTTATTTGGAACTTTGATGAATTGCCAGAGTTGCGATGTTCATATATAAATATACAAATACATATCTATCTTTGCAACGCAACTCAGGAAAAATTGTGCAACAGTGCAAAACTATTGGAGACCCCATTTCCGTGCCAATGAAAGATGATGCTTATTGACTATCTGGCCTATCAGATATTCTTAATGTGATCAGTTGTTTTGTTTGGGACTGGTATTACTGGCCCCTTGTAAGAATGGCTAGCCAGATTGACTATTGACTATGAGATCGATGCTGGGTTATTTTATTTATTTATTTATTTCATGTTTTGCAAGCAAAAAAAAAAAAAAAATCATGCAAACCCATACTTGTTTATTAAAAACTTATTTAATATATAATCCATGCTCAAATTATACCAAACTTGACTCGTGAAATTCGCAAATAAATTTAAATAAAAACTCGTGAATTAACTCATAGTTTTAATATATTAATAATTTGATCTACAATATATAATAAATAAATTTTTATTCATTATAAATGTAAAAATTATTTTAAAATATGTTATTAGAATAAAATTATAATTTTTATTAAATATATTATAATTTATTTTAAATTTGTAAATGAATAATTTCAGTTTATAATTTATATTTTTTGAAATTTTTTTAAATTCATTTAAACTTTTTTTAAATTCGTAAACAATTTATAAATGCTAAATAAAATAATAAATTTGATTCAAATTCATCTCAATTATAAACAAACTAAACTTAAATTTAACTCGACTCGACTCCATTGGTTTACATCTTTAATTAATTCTAACACCATACTCAAATCCTCTTCAAGAGCGTTCCTAAGAAAATATATAAGTAAATTTGAGGATATTTTTCGACAAGTATGTTACCTTTTAATGAGCTGGGATGGGCCAAAGTACAACTCAAAACTTCTTTTCAAATGATATAAAAATTTATTTCCCTCAGATTTTATTGAAAATTACCCTTTGCCCTGACTCTTTTCAAATTTTCTTTTCTTGCCCCCAACTTCTGTTAGATTAAAGAGAAATTTGCAATAGGTATATTATTGCATGTTGCACTATTTTTTACTTGTATTTTTTTCTCAAAACAACTAATAAATTATTTAAATATGTAAAAAACCCTCTGATGAATATAATTTTATTGAAAAAATGTAATTATATAAACATTTTAATATATAATATACACAATTATTCTGAAATTTATATAACAAATGAAAAATATACTTTAAGTGCATTATCAAACCTTAAACCCTCCAATAATCCTTTTATTTTATCTTTTGTACAATTGAAAAATTCACAACGTAGTGATTTATAATATTAATGTTGCCGGTTTTAACAACTTACACATTAAAACTGTTGAAAGTTTTAATGTATAGAAAATTGAAATATAAAAATTAAATAAAGCATAATAAAAATGTAAGAATTTAATGGAATGAAGTTGAAAATTTTTTATCTCTCACGAGTAGTTCAAGTGGCAAAAGGTGTGGACGTTATATTAAGAAGAGTAGTGTTCGAACCTTACACCTCCTCTCTCCCCTTATTATAATTGATAAGCATAACTACTCATTGTTAAAAAAAAAAAGTTGAAAATTTTTGGGGCCAACTTATGTTCTAACAAACAACAACTAACAAATTGGTTGATTTGTTAGATATTAGGGCACATGCCTGCAACCGGGGCATTGCCATGGTGTTTCTACCTATAATGGCTGCACCATGGGATAGGGTCAACATCAATAACTTATCAAAATGGTGCAGTCAAAAAAAAAAAAATCGTTAAATAATCAAAATAAATAGTGAATAAAAAATTAAGCACGTTAATAAAATTTATACACTGCATTATTATGGTAAGCCACAAGTGATAAGATAATATGGTTGAATATATATATATATATATATAAAGAGACTAGATAAAATTACTAATCAGTTTTCGTTATATTATTATAAAAAAGAGGGGATAATTAGTCATTTGATAAAAATAAATTAAATAAATTTTAATTTAATTTTAATTTAATGTGAAATATATTTCCTATTCTAATTAGATTAGTTTTAATTTTATCTTTAATAAAAAAATAAATTAATTAAAATCTATTTTTAATTTAATTGGAAGTATGTTTTCTACTATAATGGTTAACTTCAATTTATCTCTAATAAAATTAAATGAATTAAAAATTTAGATATAATTTTGTAGAAAATATACCCAGTGGAGTCACCACTGTTGACGCTAGTGGGTCCGACTTGGCACTCTTTGGATCACTGACTCTTTTTCCTTTTTACGGGAAAACAAAAGGTAGTGAGGGGAGCACTGAAAGAGCTTAGGGAAGGCATAAATGCACTTATAGCCCTTTACTCAAGTAGGAAAAACAGGGAGTCGCCACTCGGTGTCACTCGAGAAATCGTCTGTTTTAGGGACTTAGGCAAACTCGGATCCCTCACTTGGAACCACATTCGTCCATTGGATAAAACATTGGGTTCGGATGTCGGTGTCAGTAGGATTAGGCTCTTTTGTTTGATGCATCTCCAAACTGCCCGGATGCTAAGCATTACTGGCCTCACTTTATTGTGCAGTGCTTCCAAGAACTATGTACTATTATACATTAACCACTACATGCAAATGCAAACACAATATATACATACAAGCACATAGCAATATGAAAGAATGATGCATGAACATGGTAAATGACATGATATTATAATGATGCATGAACATGATAAATGCTAAGCTAATAGCACACATGGTATAGACATGGTATATTTACAAAGCACACAATCATGGCATAGAATTATAATCATGCAATGTGAATACGGCAAATATAAATAACAAAGCTAGCAATTAACCCATGACATGATAATTGGCAAAAATCATATTATGAACAAACATGTGCATGCTAAATAAGGAAAAATAAAAATAAATAAAAGCAATAAAAAGCAATGAATAAATAAATAAAAAGAGAAAGGAGATGAGAATGGCTAACACATTTCACAAATATCCTCCATGATTGCTTTACATTTCAAGTTTCGGGGCAGTAAAATATTTTATTTGAAAAATAAATAAATAAAATAATCTTAAAAACCAAAATAAAGAAATGAAAGTGTTTATGAATAACTTTGAGAGTTTAAATAGAAAAATAACTTAAAAATAAAAAGAAAGGAAGAACACTTGAAAAATGGATTTTATATTAAAAATAGTTTAGAAAAGCATTTAAAAATAACATTTGATTAATTATGTGAACCATTAATTCACAATATGAATTTCCATCAAGTTAGGCCTCAAAATATGGATTTTGTACATTGAATAGATATTTCCCACATCATAAATTATTGAACATATAATCAAATCATTTAATTGAAAAACTAGAAAATAAAGGAAATTGTGATCCATATCCTTGCATTTGGATGATTTTTATGATCAACAAAGAACATAACAACATAAGGATCACACTTTAAAAGCACTTTAAAAGAAGTTTTAAGAAATAAAAGGAAAATAATTGTAAAATCATTTAGAAATAGAAAAATTAGTTAAAATACTACAATTCCATCATCCAAGGATCTTAGGGAAGGGTTAAAATCATGCTCAAGCAAGTAGGAACCCTTTAGGACTCTAAAAACCATCATTGGAGTCATTTGGGACGAAGTGAGATGGAGAGTTGATTTAGCCCTCTGAACAGCCGGATTTGAGGCCTTAATAGTGGTCTGAGAGCCACCAACATCCAAATTTGCCATGAATAGCCAATTTGGCTATTTATGAGATAAATCTGATTGTTCATCACTAAACAGCACAAATTTGCACTCTTTTACTTTCAAAACACCAATTCAAAACCCCAAACCCCAGAAATGAAATGAGAATCAATGAGAATATTGTTTTAGAAAGTGTTTAGCCTCATAATTTGGGAACTCACGATTGAAGAGAATTGAGATTGAACTCAAAGGGGTAAAGTGTGCTTTTAGTGAATTTAGGTGAGAAATTGGTTTTGATTTTAGAAAGATTGATTTGCAGGAGCTTAGTTATGTATTTGGGTATTTGATTTTGGTATTTTAAGAGGAATTGAGAAGAAAATAGAGAAAAATTAGGTCTAGATAAATTTTGGCATTATTTCCCCTTATTTTCCTAATTTTTCCCTAATTTTCTAAGGCTTTTTGGAGATCAATTTTGATTTTTGTGTTGGAGTTTTCTCTCCTTTTTGGAAGTGATAAAGTCTCCTAAAAACTTCTTCAGAGCTTCTATTTATAGGCATTTAAGGTTAGTGGCATTTAGTGTAAATACTCTTGAATATTCAAGGTTATTAAGTAATAGTATATACTCTCCCTTTAATAAGTTGACACTTGTCCTAATATATTCCAAATTTGGAATATTCTAAACTTAGAAAGCACCCCTTTTGATAAATTCCCCTTTTTGGATAAGGATAAGGAAAAGGAAAGGTAGACAGTTGTGGGGCCCGATATGACAGTCGGGGGGTCAAAATTTGACTTTTTTCCAAATGGGATCCACTGACACACTAAAATTTTAAAAGACATTTTCAAACTAAAATTCAACTCCTAGAGCTATGCTTGACCACTGAAAAGTCTCTTTGACCAAAATTTGACTTTTGTTCTCAGGGTTTCTAAAGATTAAACTGAAGCTTTAGGAATCAAAACCAGACTGAAAACTACAGAATACAGACTGTAAATAGCCCTTACATAGGACTGTGCTTATTGGTTTAGAAGGCACGACTCAGGTGAACTTCTCTCTCATTATTCTTCTCAAACCTCTTTCTCAATACCAAAAGGGTAGGGTTAAGGTTTGATCGGGGTTTAGTTAGGTCTTGAAATGGTGTAATTGGTGATCAAGTAAGGTTTTAGTGGTTTGGTGGGTTTTAAAATAGTTTGAATGTCAATTCTCTTCATCAAATTGATTGTTTGATGAGACATTTTAGTTTTTTCATAATCAGCTATCAGGGTTTTAAAAAATGACCCCAACAGTTTATAAAACATTTGCAGAAGCTATTCATAGTTATTAATTAGAATATAATATTTTATGTTGGAAAAAGATAATATTTAGAAATTTTTCATGTGACAATTTTTATCTCCACATAATTTCAAAATGTCTAATAACAACAGGACATGTCTAATAATTAGCAATGAAACTATTTGTTAAAAAAAAGTAGCAATGGTACTATTGTGGAACCCGTGATCTTGACATTGCTCCACTCTACTATTTGTTCTAAACATTTTCTTGTGTTAGTTGAGTGAAGCATCTATATATAACACTCTATTATGTATGCAAAGGTCAAATTATAATATTTTTAAGTTGGGTTTATTGTAATATTTTTAAGTTGGGTTTATTATAATCTTTTGCATGGAGAACTTGGCAAATGTTGAGAAAGAAAGGAGACAATGCAATTGAGAGAATATGGCACGTGTATAATTATTTTTCAAAACAAGGGCACAGGTGTAATTAATTGAAAAAGTTGGATATTTAATATTATTGCCATCTATTTTTTTGTGCTTTTTTTAAAAGAACCCTAAATTTTAATGGAATTTTTATAAAAATATCCTAAAATTTTATCCAAACAACAAAAATACCTCAAGTTTTTTAAAATTACACACATGCCCAAAAACCTCAAAATAATTACACGCGTGCTCCAAAAAAGCCGCTTCTGCTCTAGTGCCCTGGTTCTCTTCTCCATTCCCTTATCTCTTGCAACCTTCTCGATTAAAAGCTTCTAGTGTCCCTCCCTCTTGCCTTGCTCTTTATAATTATTGAAAATCTCCATTTCAATAGCTCTGCAACACATCAATTTAAAATGGTAAAAACCTATATTCTCCATGTAGATCTCTCATTTGCTTCTTGGCTGGTGTTTCTTTTGAAGATGAGCCTGAAAAAGGCATGCTGAATGTCATGAGCTCAAGTATCTAAATTGCAGAAACAGTAATGCGTTGGTTCGGAAAGAAGGGCCAACTAGATTCGTTGCCATCTCATGGTTGTGCCATTGGAGCTGGTGATGGTTGCATCTATCCATTGCCAATAGGAAATGGTTGTTTGTGCCTCCGCTTGCATTTTTTTTTTTTGGTTATCAGTAATGGATTCATGTGGGATGGGTTCTTGGATTTGGGTCATTCCATTTAGCCTCCTAAGTGCTTTCTCCATTTTTAGAACTTAAAAAAGTTGGCATTTTTTCAAGAAACAAGATAAAAAAACAAACAAGAGTGAAGATTTAAAAATTAGCTAAAGCTAAAGCTAAGACAGAAGAAAATGGGTTGTGATGGTTTCTTGATTTGAAGATGAAGTTTTGGGAATTGTTGTAGATAATGGCACCTGTAAAGTGTGTAGTGTAGACAATAGGTGGCTCAATGAATTATTAATAATTTTTTTATTAAAATAAAGTGTGCTAACTGGCACTTTAAACTTGATTTGCACACTCATGGGCATTTGGTTTTATATATCTTTGGAAAAATTGCAAATTTAGTGTTTGAATTTGTCAATTTTTTCTATTTGAGTGTCTAATTTTTTTTTTTTTTTACAATCAAGTGTCTGAACTTTTGAAAATCATACCAATATAGTGTCTCCAGCTGATTTGATGATGACTGGGTGCTCAGTCAGATCAAATGGGACCCAGTCATTAACCATATCATTTGTCACGTGTATTGCATTATTTAAAGGATAAAATTACCCTTATTCAATCACCTTACATGTCTGCCATGTCTGCGGAAGAAGTTAATGTTAAGGTTATTTTTGTCAATAACTGCAATACACGAGGCTATTTTTTTCCTTTAAATAATGTAATGCACGTGGCACATGACATGATTAATAAGTGGGATAGAAGTGAGTTCAGTTTGATCTGACTCAGCACCCAGTCAATATCAAATCGGTCGGAGACACTACATTGGTATGGTTTTCAAAAGTTCAGAAACTTGATTGCAAAAAAAAAAATTAAACACTCAAATAGAAAAAACTGATAAGTTCAAACACCAAATTTACAATTATTCCTATATCTTTATGAGATCTCGTTATTAGTTTTTTTTTTTTTTTTTACAAATATCTCATTATTAATTTTTTTGGCCAAAATATCTCATTGTTAATTTGATGCAAGTTACAAAGACATTTTACATATGCTACACAAACTTTAAATAATGTTGTATAGATTCATGGCTACAACCTCACATGTTATTAAATAATCACATATTATTTTGTACAAAAAGTCCATTTAACACGGGATTCGAGATTCCTTCGTTATGATTAGGATCCTGTTGGATTCTAATGGCGGCCATATGCTTGATCATAATTAATTAATAATTAAATATTAACTAATAGGTAAAAATTATTAATAGGTAAAATATCATTCCACATTGTTTCTTAAACACAGCATATCAAAATTACGGTGATTTTTTAATTTTTCAATTCAATTTCAAATTTTTTATTTTCTATATTTTTTTGGTTTATTTTTGTATTTTTTTCGTTTATTTTTAGTATATGAAACAACACCGTACACTTTTATTTAACTCATTATATTTTTTTATTAAATTTAATTAAATATATTATTATTATTATACAAAAAGTATTTTAAATTAACAAAAATATATACAAAATTATTGTATATATCATAAATATTAAATAAACATAAAGTATTCTAAAATTGACAAATATATATGCATACAAAGTTTCAGGTTACTTGATACAATTGGAAGTGGAGTGAAAATTTATTTTTTAAAATTTTAAAGTGATTGGAATACAAATTCTGAAAGTATGAAACCTTGAATATTTTTATTTTTGGATTACTTTTAGTTTATTTTCCATATATGAAACAATCACAATATATTTTTCTTTATCTTGGATTGATTATATTATCATTATTATTAGTTGTTTTATTATAGGTTGCCTTATGTCTGCTATGTTAGCGGTTTCATTCATTGTTACTGGAAAATAAATTCCAAAGATATTAAATTTAAAATATTTGTTGTATATTTTTGGTTTTTTTGTATATTTTTAGGTTATTTTCTGTATATTTTAGATTTTTGACACAATATTTTCATTACAGTATATTTTATGTTTCTGATACAATATCCTCATTTTAGTATATTTTACGTTTCTAATAAAATATCATTGCACCAAAACAATAAACCTCATGTGTTCGCTACTTAAATAGATTAAAAAATATATTTTTAATGAATTCACTACTAATTATTAATGAATTTTTTTAAAATATTTTTTGTATACTTTTGATTTACTTTCATATATTTTTAGTTTATTTTCCATATATTTTACGTTTCTAATATAATATCTTCATTACAGTATATTTTACATTTCTGATTCAATATCTTCATTACAATATATTTTATGTTTCTGATACAAATATCATTGCACCAAAACAATAAACTTCATGTATTTGCTACTTAAATAGATTTAAAAAATCACTACTAATTATTAATGAATTTTTATTTTTATTCTAAAAGGTAAAAAAAGCGTGTGGAGATGAATTTTAATGAAGGAATTTTCTTTCAAACTAAATCCATGATGTTTGATTCGATTAATGAAACTTTATTTTCTCAAAAAAAATGAAGGAATTTTAACGAATAAAAAAAATTAGTTTAATGATACTACTGGAACTTTAACTATTTTATTTACAGCATTATATAGTATTATATTTATTTTGATCTATTGGGATTTAAAAAAAATAAACATTTAAAAATAATGGTAAATTTATTACAAAAAAAAGGAGAATAAAATAAAAAAAGATTATACTTCAGCATAAAATGTCAAAAAATTATGAAACAAAATTTCAGAAAAATATATTGGTTAATGCTCTACTAATAAAAAAAAGATCAAGAAAATAAGAAAAAAATGAGAAATTAAAAATTTTGAAAAAAGAGGAAGAGAAAAAAAAAAGAGAAATAAAA